>PVKV010042970.1:0-10358 GCA_004027835.1 Alouatta palliata | reverse complement strand
GTCTCTACTAAAAATACAAAAATTAGCTGGGCATGGTGGCACGTGCCTGTAGTCCCAGCTACTCGGGAGGCTGAGGCAGGAGAATTGCTTGAACCCAGGAGGCGGAGGTTGCGGTGAGCCGAGATCGTGCCATTGCACTCCAGCCTGGGTAACAAGAGTGAAACTCCGTCTCAAAAAAAAAAAAAAAAAAAAAAAAGAAATGAAAAGAAAATTAAGGAAGCTGTTCTAGTGGGTCCCCGGCTCACATTCCATGTTAACCAAAAATTCCCTGTGAGTGACACAAGTTATTTCCTTTCTCTGCACTTCAGCTTTCCTCTGTGTAATATGTGACTATTGGACTCTGATATTCACCTACCTTTGTAATTTAAATGTTTTAGGAATCTAGGATTCTGTGAGTACCTCTCCTCTCTTGTAACTCCTGTCCAGCTTAGTCAGTGTGCTCTGAATAACATGCAGGGATAGTCTTTTAGCAAAGGAGAGAGGGAAAATAATGAGTTGAGGACAATAATGAGATAGGGAAAGTAGGAGAGAAGAGGCACTTGAGGAAGAAGTCAATCAGAGCAAGAATGCAAAGGAAGATAAGAGGAGAAAGAGGGGACACAGACCATGTATCAACAAGTGAAACTGTTCTTTTCTCCCAAACAGCTCTGTTTATTCTCTACCAACTCTAGACCTCTATTTTTATTTAATTTTCATTTTATTTATTATTTTATTATTATTATATTATTATTATTATTTTATTTGTTTTTATTTATTTTTTTTTTTGAGACGGAGTTTCGCTCTTGTTACCCAGGCTGGAGTGCAATGGCGTGATCTCGGCTCACCGCAACCTCCGCCTCCTGGGTTCAAGCAATTCTCTTGCCTCAGCCTTCCGAGTAGCTGGGACTACAGGCACGTGCCACCACGCCCAGCTAATTTTTGTATTTTTAGTAGAGACGGGGTTTCACCATGTTGACCAGGATGGTCTCGATCTCTTGACCTCGTGATCCACCCGCCTCGGCCTCCCAAAGTGCTGGGATTACAGGCTTGAGCCACCGCACCCGGCGATTATTATATTATTTTTAAAGATACGGTCTTGCCCTGTCGCCCAGGCTGGAGTGCAGTGGCATGATCACGGCTCACTGCAGCCTCAACTTCTTGACGCTTAATGGTGATACCCTTTGATCACCATTGTGCATACCCTTTGATCAGTTCTATTTCTCAGATTCTGCTTGTAATTTATTTGCAATTTCTTTGCTTTCAGTTAATAATATATGCAAAATTTCTTTTTTGAGACGGAGTTTCACTCTGTTGCCCAGGCTGGAGTGAACTGGCACCATCTCAGCTCACTGCAACCTCCGACTCCCAGGTTCAAGCAATTCTCCTGCCTCAGCCTCCCGAGTAGCTGGGATTACAGGCATGTGGCACCACGCCCAGCTAATTTTTGTAGAAATGGGGTTTCACCATATTGGACAGGCTGGTCTTGAACTCCTAACCCTGTGATCCGCTCAACTTGGCCTCCCAAAGTGCTGAGATTACAAGCATGAGCCACCACACCTGGCTGCAAATAATTTTTTTCAAAACCAGAAAGTACCAAAGAAGAAAAAGCCATGACAAAATAAATAGCAAACTCCTGTTTTACCCTCAGTTCTACTGCTTGTAATCATGTTTTCAGCTCTTGTAGCTGTTTCCCTGGTATTTCATCCCTAATTCTAAATTAAAATGCTTATACTATGCCAGCATAGTAACTCTCGTCTGTAATCCCAGCACTTTGGAGGCTGAGGCAGGTGCGTCACTTGAACTCAGGATTTCAAGGCCAGCCTCGGCAACATGGTGAAACCCTGTCTTTACCAAAAATTAAAAAAATTAGCTGGGTGTGGTGGTGTATGCCTGTAGTCCCAGCTAGTTAGGAGGCTGAGGCTGGAGGATTGCTTGAACCTGGGAGTTGGAGACTGCAGTGAGCCAAAATTGTGCCACTGGACTTCAGCTTTGGCTACAGAGTGAAACCCTGTCTCAAAAAAAAATGCTTATAATACTTTTCACTGAGTTTTATTGTAGGTGGGCATTTAGCTTTTATACTATGTCTCCACTTTCCTTATGATTACTCTTCCAATATACAATAATTATATGTAACATTCTTAAATTGACTCAGTAGTCACCGTACATTATTATGACTATGTAAATTATTTTTACTGGAGAGCTACATGGGCTACTATGAAATGAACACATATATTAAATAATATTTTCTGTTTGTTTTATTATTAACATAGCTTAGAAAAACAAATTTTTTGTTTGTTTGTGTTTTTAGTAGAGATGGGATTTCACCATGTTGGCCAGGCTGGTCTTGAACCCTTGGCCTCAAGTGATTTGGCTGCCTTGGCTTCCCAAGTGCTGGGATTACAGGTGTGAGCCAAGGCGCTGGGCCTTTTTTTTTTTTTTTTAATTGAGACAGGATCTCACTCTTTCACCCAGACTGGAGTACAGTGGCTCTATTTCAGCTCACTGCAACCTCCACTTCCCAGGATCAAGCAATCCTCACACCTCAGCCTCCTGAGTAGCTGGGACCACAGGCATGCACCACCACACTTGGCTAATTTTTTGTATTTTTGGTAGAGGTGGGGTTTCACCATGTTGCCCAGGCTGGCCTTGAACTCTGGACCTCGTGATCCACCCAGCTCGGCCTCCCAAAGTGCTGGGATTACAGGCATGAGCCACCACACCCAGCTTGACAAACTTTTTCTTAAAGGGAAAGATGTAATTATTTTAGTACTGTGGGCCTTATAGTCTTTGTTGCCCAGGCTGGTCTCGAACTCCTGAGCTCAAGTGATCCTCCCACCTCAGCCCTCCCAAAGGTTGGTATTACAGACATGAGCCACCGTGACTGGCCTAAACTGTGTTATTTGAATTGTGTATTCAAGTCTTTGCGTTAGGGGCTTTTCTTAATTATCCGGAGATCCCTGGTTTTAGTTCTTACTTACGGTCCTTAAAAGCTGCTTGGTTACAATAGCAGACGGTGATGAACAAAAACAAAAACAAGCTGCATGGAAGCTCGTTTTGCACAGATGAGCTTCAGATTACAATGATCAGACAGCTAGCTTGTTGATGGTATGCTCCAAATGTCAGAAATCTTTTACCTGTTGCTGTTTATTTTACCCAGAGAAGAGTTCTCCAGTCCCTTGTCTGGTGGAAGCCAAGCTTGGGTGTGAGTGTAGGACAGGACAGTGAGAGTGGGTCAGGGATTTTCACCGTACATCATTCAGATTTTCATTTTATTCCCATTTTTAGCTCTGCTCCTCACCTTGCCTTCCATGGTAAGGGATTTCTGAGAGAACATCATTTTGTCTCTCTATAGGTGCCTACCTTGGTCCTAGCTTCTGCGCTTGGCCAAGTCAGCCAAAATCCTCCTATCTGCTTTTTCTCTGCCAAAATGGATCGAACGCCTTTTGTCTGCTGATGTCTCCATTGTCATTTTTTGAATAGTTCCTTTATCATCATTTCAGTGACGCTACTGGATAAATGGAGTGGAGTCAACATGTGGAGTCAACCTACCGTGTTAAACTGGCATTTAAGGCCTGGCACGGTGACTCACACCTGTAATCCCAGCACTTTGGGAGGCTGAGGCAGGTGGATTGCTTGAGGCCAGGAGTTCGTGATTAGGGGCTACAGGGAAGAATGGAGAGTGACAGTAATTAGTATGAGTTTTCTTTTGGAGGTAAAGAAAATGTTCTAGAATTAAATAGTGGTGATGGCTGCACAGTCTCGTGACTACACTAAAAAAAAAACAAACATCAAACCGTACAACATAAATAGGCAAATTGTGTGGTATATGAATTATATCTCAATATAACTAAAAAACAGTAGTAGCAGCTAATACTTGTGGGGCACTTACAGGCTCTGGGCTAGGTATTTAAGGCACATTATTTCAATTAATTCTTCTACCAACTCTATGAGACAGGTACTATTACTATTTCATTTTACAGATGAGAAACCAGAGACGTAGAGTGGTTACATATCTTGCTTAAAGTCAACACAGAGCCTAGCTTTTAGATCAGATCTATGTGACCTCAAAGCTTACAGCCTTGACCACTTCTCATACTGTCTCTCATATCCAGTCCACTGCTAGGTTCTTCCATTCTATCTGGCAACATTTCCTTTTTATTTATTTCACTTATTTTTTATAGAGATGGGGTCTTCCTATGTTGCCCAGGCTGGTCTCAAACTCTTGGCCTCAAGCGATCCTCCTGCCTTGGCCTCCCAAAGTGCTGGGATTACAAGTGTGAGCCACCGCACCCAGCCTCCCTGCACACACACACACACACACACACACATATATATAAAATATATCTATGTATATTATATATATGTATATTATATACATATACATGTGTGCAGGGAGGCCAGGCACATACTATATATATTTTGTTTGTTTGTTTGTTTTTTTGGTTTTTTTTTTTTTGAGATGGAGGCTAGTTTTGTTGCCCAGGGTGGAATGCAGTGGTACAATCCCGGCTCACTGCAGCCTCCACCTCCCAGGTTCAAGTGATTCTCTGCCTCAGCATCCTGAGTAGCTGGGATTACAGGTGCCCACCACACTTGGCTAATTTTTGTATTTTTAGTAGATAGGGTTTCACCACGTTGGTCAGGCTGGTCTCAAACTCCTGGCCTCAGCCTCCTAAATTGGTGGGATTACAGGGGTAAGCCACCACGCCCGGCCCCTGCACATATTTCTGAGGCCCTTTACATCTCTTCTGCCATACTCCTTCCCCCAGCTCTAGGCCGCTCCACCCTAACTGGACTGCAAACTGCTCCCAAGCACACCACATACTCCTTTCCCGCTTCTGGGCCTCATGCTCAGCCTGTTGTTCCCACTGCCCGGAATGCCCTAGAATGTGCTGCACTTCTGTCTATTAATGTCCTACCCACCCGTCAAGACTGCCTCTTCCTTCACCAACCCTTCTCTGCACATCTGTCTATTAATGTCCTACGCACCCTTCAAGACTGCCTCTTCCTTCACCAACCCTTCTCTGATTTCACACCCACTCCTTCTGCCCTGATTGGAAGGAATCACACTTTTTTATAGCATAAATCATTTGCTACACCTATTCTAGGAGTACAGGGGCTATTTCTGGTCCACATCTATCTTCCCATGTTCACAGCCTAGCTTAACACAGAGCAGGTCTTTCAATAATGCTTACTGAACAAAACTGAGTTGTACGTTGTCACAGAGGATGTTATCTGTACTCTATTTGGGGTAAAGAAAGGGGCTGCTGTGGGAGGGCATCCAAGAACAATATTCTTTTTTTTTTTTTTTTAGAGATGGGGTTTCACCTGGTGCAGTGGCTCACACCTGTAATCCCAGCACTTTGGGAGGCCAAGGTAGGTGGATGACCTCAGCTCAGGAATTGGAGACCATCCTGGCCAACATGGTGAAACTCTGTCTCTATTAAAAATACAAACAATTAGCTGGGCATGGTGGCAGACATCTGTAATCCCAGCTACTCAAGAGACGGAGGCAGGAGAATTGCTTGAACCCAGCAGGTGGGGAGGTTGCAGTGAGCCAAGATTGCGCCACTGTACTCCAGCATGGGCAACAACAGGGAAACTCCGTCTCAAAAAAAAAAAAAAAGAGATGGGGTCTCACTATGTTGGGCAGGTTGGTCTTGAACTCCTGGCTTCAAGCAATCCTCCCACCTTGGCCTCCCAAAGTGCTGGGATTATAGGTATGAGCCACCACACTCAGCCCCAGGAACCATATTCTAAAGGCAGGGGAGAATTCTGAGATGACAAGACACTTGGGTTCTAGACACAAGTATATGATAGCAGGGTAGAGCCCTGCCCCAGCTTGGTCTGGGGTGGCTGGGCAGGCTCACTTTATTTAAGGGCAGTTGTACTTCCCACCTGCCACCACCTGAGTGTGAAATTTCAAGACTGGTCTCATAGTATACTGCCTGGGAAAGATTCTACCACCCAGGGAAGTGGAAGGAGCCAGTGGTAGGCTGGGCAGGCCCAGTCCAGAACAGCTGTGCAGTGACAACTAACAAAATCACAAGGATATGGAGTCTGTTACTATATCAATAGCTCAGGGGCTTTCTGCAGTGGGCTGGCAGCCTTTGGTAACAGCATGGGCTAATGGTTCCCAAACCCTACTCCCCACAGACTCCATCAGGGATTCCTAGTCAGTCACAGCACTGTCAGCATCTCTCCTTACATCCCATATGCTCTGCGTACATCAGCATGTTCTTTGCAGTTCCTGTTCCTTTTTCCTGCCTCATTCTCTTCTCTTTATGTCAGCATTGATTTCAGTGGGCTTTGACTGCATAGAAAACAGAGTGAGATTAGCTGGGTCTAATCTTCTCTGGACCACTTACTTGATTAGCATAGTGTTTTGGTAACTTCTTGACAGTGTAAATGTCCATTTCTTCATCATCTTTCTTATCTTCCTCCTCACTCTCCATCCCTGTCCAGTCATCTTCAGCTAGTCTCCTGGCATGGTTCCCATAATCCAGTTGCTTGCTGGAAGGAAAAAGGCATAAGGACAGATCTTTTTTTTTTTTTTTTTTTTTTTTTTTTTTTTTTTTTTTTTTTTTTTTTTTTTTTTTTTTTTTTTTTTTTTTTTTTTTTGACAGGTTCTCTCTCTGTTGTCCAGGCTGGAGTGGTGCAATCTCAGCTCACTGCAGCCTCGACCTCCTGGGCTCAAGTGATCTTCCCACCTCAGCTTCCAGAGTAGTTGGGACTACAGGCACACACCACCACCCCTGGCTAATTATTGCGGTTTTTGTAGAGATGGGGTTTCACTGTATTGCCCAGGCTGGTCTTGAACTCCTGGCCTCAAGTGATCTGCCTGCCTCAGCCTCCCAAAGTCCTGGGATTATGAGGCATGAGCCACCACGTTTGGCCAGGGCAGGTCTTTATATCTTCTAGGAAGATGACCTACAATGTGACACATTTAATTCAAAAACTCCAAATTTGGGAGCAACTTGGAGATTCCAGTGGAAGCAAGAAATGATGGAATCTCCTTTGCAAGGGTAAATCAGTGACTGCCTCATCAAAAATCCTAAATAGGGAAACCCCCTCTGAATACACTCACCCACCCTCAGAGTTTCATAAGAATGTAAAGCAAAATAGCTAAAGAAATCTCTACCGGGTATGGTGGCTCATGCCTGTAATCTAAGCACTTTGGGAGGCGGAGGAGGGCGGATCAACTTAGGTCAGGAGTTCCAGACCAGCCTGGCCAACATGGAGAAACCCCATCTCTACTAAAAACACAAAAAATCAGCCAGGTATGGTGGTGCATGTCTATAATCCCAGCTACTTGGGATGCTGAGGCAGGAGAAATGCTTGAATCCAGGAGGCAGAGGTTGCAGTGAGCCGAGATGGTGCCACTGTACTCCAGTGTGGGTGACAGAGAGAGAGACTCTTGTCTCAGGGGGGAAAAAAAAAGAAAGAAACTTCCAAGGTTCACTAGCTGGAAAGGCTGCTCTCACCCCTACCCCATCCCACCCCAGATGGGAGCTGACACTTTCCTGCCTAGCAGACACCTCATCCAAAGACCCCGGGGTAGAAGAGAAGAGCCACTAAGATGCAGTGAGAAGTCTAAAGCAAGGACAGTTTCTGGAAATTTCTGCTTTATACAATGTTTTTTTTTTCTCAGATGGAGTCTTGCTCTGTCACCCAGGCTGGAGTACACTGGCGCCATCTCAACTCACTGCAACCTCCACCTCCCAGGTTCCAGCGATTCTCCGGCCTCAGCCTCCCACATAGCTAAGACTACAGTGCATGCTACCACGCCCAGCTAATTTTTTATATTTTTAGTAGAGACAGGGTTTCACCATGTTAGCCAGGATGTTCTCAATATCCTGCTCTCAGGATCCACCCACCTCGGCCTCCCAAAGTGCTGCGATTACAGGCATAAGCCACCACACAGAGCCCATACCTTTTTTGTTTTCAAAGAGAACATTTTTTTTGTAGGAACTATAGGTGTATGCCACTGTGCCTAGCTTATACAGCTTTCTGAAAAATCAGGCTTTTCTCCAGTTCCTGTCTAACTTTCAAAAAAGGCCACTTAGTTCACAATATATTTTATGTATTGTTTCCCTTTATCATTATCTTGTTTTAAAATGACATATACTACAAAGTTTGGGAAACTGAAAAGGAAAAAAAAAAGAATCTTTTGGAACCTAATTGTTTCAAAGTCATTTGGAAATAACACATAACTTCCAACACTTGATTTCTTCAGTGCTAAGGCAGGAATTCAACCAGAGGCAGTGAAACAACACAGCCAGTATCTCTTAAACACATACATGTTCACCTCATTCTAAAAAGACACACACCAGAGAGAACACATGAAAGCACATGGTCAAACAAAAAAAAAATTTTTTAAATAAAATAAAATAAAGCACATGGACTTTTATTTCAAGAATACAGGAGAGCTGGAATATTTGTACATGTGTAAAAGACAGTCTGTCTGTGGTTATTTCCTGAGCATTGTTTATAATCACAAGAGAAGAAAACTGCCCAGATGCCCATCAGGAGGGACTGGCTAGACAGCATTATCAAGTATCCACTCCATGGAACACCTGGCACCATGGAAAAGGAATCATGTCGTGCTTTATGAACTGATATGGAATTTCTCCCCCAAACACCACTAAATACATGTGCAGAACAGTACAGAGTATACGGCTACTTGTGTTAATTTTAAAAAAGGCCAGGCGCAGTGGCTCCTGCTTGTAATCCCAGTCTTTGCGAGGGCAAACTGGTCAGACCACTTGAGCTCAGGAGTTCAAGACCAGCTTCGGTAACATAGTGAAATTCTGTCTCTACCAAAAATACAAGAATTAGCTGGGTATGCTGGCATGTGCCAGTGGTCCCAGCTACTTGGAGAGCTGAGGTTGCAGTGAGTGGAGATCATGCCACTGTACTCAGCCTGGGTGACACAGTAAGACCATGTCTTAAAAAAAAAAAATGCTGCCGGGCGCGGTGGCTCACGCCTGTAATCCCAGCACTTTGGGAGGCCAAGGTGGGCGGATCACAAGGTCAAGAGATCGAGACCATCCTGGTCAACATGGTGAAACCCCGTCTCTACTAAAAATACAAAAAAATTAGCTGGGCGTGGTAGCGCGCGCCTGTAGTCCCAGCTACTCGGGAGGCTGAGGCAGGAGAATTGCTTAAACCCAGGCAGCGGAGGTTACAGTGAGCCGAGGTCGCGCCACTGCACTCCAGTCTGGCGCCTGGTGACGGAGTGAGACTCCGTCTCAAAAAAAAAAAATGCTTTCATATTTCATATACATACAACCACACACACTTGCTCAGATGTGTATATAATACCTTTGGAAGGGCTGGGCGTAGTGGCTCCCATCTGTCATCCCAGCACTTTGTGAGGTCAGGGTGGGAGGATCACTTGAGCCTAGGAGTTCAAGATCAGCCTGAGTAACACAGAGAGACCCTGTCCCTACCAAATGTTAAAAAATTAGCCTGGTGCTATGAGTGTGCCTGTAGTCCCAGCTACTTGGGATGCTGAGGTGGGAGGATCACTTGAGCCTGGGAGGTTGAGGCTGCAGTGAGCCAGGATTTGCACACTCCAGCCTGGACAACAGAGTGACACCCTGTCTAAAATATATATATATAGATAGATAGATTTTGAAGGATACACAAGAAACTAATAATACAGGAGAGGAACTGGATAGCTAGGGGACAGAATTAGGAAGACTTCACCGTATACTCTTCTATTTATTTTATTTTATTTTTTGAGATGGAGTCTCACTCTGTTACCTAGGCTGGAGTGCAATGGCGTGATCTCAGCTCACTGCAACCTCCACCTCCCAGGTTCAAGTGATTCTTCTGTCTAAGCCTCCTGAGTAGCTGGGACTATAGGCGCACACTACCATGGCGGGCTAATTTTTGTATTTTTTATGGAGACAAGGTTTCACCATGTTGGTCAGGCTGGTCTCGAATCTCTGACTGCAGGTGATCCACCCACCTCAGCCACCAAAAGTGCTGGGATTACAGGCATGAGCCACTGTACCCGGCCTCTTCCATATATTTTAAATTTTCAACCATATGAATGTATTAACTATTCAAAAATAACTAATGACACGTTTTTAAATGGTGAGAGGAAGAATCATCTGGGAATGTATTCTGCAAGCCACCCAGAGCCACAGGGAACCATCTCTGCCAAACACATCCAGTGATGCAACACTGGGCAAAATGCAGACTGTATGGAAACGATGCAGCTGTTAGTCGTTTCTTCTGATCCCCAGTTCCTTAATTTATGACCCGGAAGAGGCCCATGCAGCACTGGGAATATAAGGATCAGCCCTGCCTTCCGAGCAGCTCAGCCCCAAACACTCTTACCCTGCTCTCTTTCCCTGTCTGCACATCTT
>PVKV010042969.1:0-10363 GCA_004027835.1 Alouatta palliata | reverse complement strand
AGAAAAAGCCTGTATTGCCATGAAAGGAGCATTAAGGGCAATTCTGGCGAGGTCTCAGGTGAAGGCAAGACTAGGGAAAGTCTGGAACTTCCTAGAGATTATTTAAGTGGTCGTGACTAGAATACTATCAGAAATATGGACAGTAAAGGCCATTCTGATGAGGTCTCAGATAGAAATGAGAAACAAGGTATTGGAAACTGGAATAAAGACCATCCTTGCTATAAATTGGCAAGAGACTTGGCTGGATTCTGTCCATGCCACAGGGCTTTATGGAACGCAGAACCTAAGAGCAATGAATTAGGTTATCTGGCAGAAGAAGTATCTAAGCAGCAAAGCATTCAGTTCTACTTAAAGAGAGAGAGAGAGAGGCCGGGCGTGGTGGCTGACGCCTGTAATCCCAGCACTTTGGGAGGCCGAGGCGGGTGGATCACGAGGTCAAGAGATCGAGACCATCCTGGTCAACATGGTGAAACCCTGTCTCTACTAAAAATACAAAAATTAGCTGGGCATGGTGGCATGTGCCTGTAGTCCCAGCTACTTGGGAGGCTGAGGCAGGAGAATTGCTTGAACCCGGGAGGTGGAGGTTGCGGTGAGTCGAGATCGTGCCATTGCACTCCAGCCTGGGTAACAAGAGTGAAATTCCGTCTCAAAAAAAAAAAGAGAGAGAGAGAGAGACAGAGACAGAAACAGAGAGAGAGAGAGAATGTCTCACTGTGTTGCCCACCTGCCCAGGCTGGTCTTTGAAGTCCTGGACTCAAGCAATTCTCCTGCCTTGGCCTTCCACAGTGCTAGGATTACAGACATGAGCCACTGTGCCTGGCCACGCGTGGCTACTTTTTTTTTTTTTTTTTTTTTTTTTTATGGCCAGCAGCCTATTGAGCTGAGAGCCTCAGGGGCTGACAGCTTTCTGGGCTGAAGACCACATGGGTACTTTTAACTGCTTATATTAAGCTTCCAGAGGGAAGAAAAATTACTTAATGATATAATTTAAAATCAAAAGGGAAGCAAAGCAGAAAGATTTGGAAAACAGTCTGAGTGAAAAAGTCATTCAGGAGAGAATACCAAGGGTGTGTCCCAGAGACCCTTTGCTATGGAGATTAGTATGCTAGAAGGGGGCCAGGTGCTAATCATCAGGACAATTGAAGAAAAACCCTAAGGCATTTCGAGATCTTCAAGGCTGCCCCTCCCATCGCTGGCCTACAGTAGCAAGAGAGTAGAATGGTAGGATGGGCCAGGAGTGTTTTCCAAGGGCTTGGTGCCCAAGGATGCCTGGGGACTCTTGCTTCCTGCATTCCAGTGCAGGACAACCTAACCCTGACTCAAAGGGCCAAGGCTCAGCTTGACCAGTTGCTCTGGAAGACATAAACCATAAAGCATGGTGGCATCCTTGTAGTGTTAATTCTGCAGGCATACAGAATGCAAGAGCTATGAAGGCGTGGCAGCCTCCACCTAGATTTTGTATTTTTTGTTTTTTCTTTTTTTTGAGACAGAATGTCACTCTGTTGCCCAGGCTGGAGCACAGTAGCGTGATCTCTGCTCACTGCAACCTCCGCCTCCCAGGTTCAAGCAATTCTCCTGCCTCAGTCTCCCTAGTAGCTGGGATTACAGGTGCCCACCTTGTAATCACACTTGGCTAATTTTTGTATTTTTAGCAGAGACGGGTTTTTACCATGTTGTCCAGGCTGGTCTTGGAACTCCTGACCTCAGGCAGTCTACCTGCCTTGGCTTTCCAAAGTGCTGAGATTACAGGTGTGAGCCACCGCACCCGGCCCTTTTTTTTTTTTGAGACAGAGTCTGGTTCTGTCATCCAGGCTGGAATGCAGTGGTGCAATCTCAGCTCACTGCAGTGCAACCTCTCTGGTTCAAGCCATTCCCCTGCCTCAGTCTCCCGATTAGCTGGGATTACAGGCGTGTGCCAGGACACCCAGCTAATTTTTTATTTTTAGTAGAGATGGGGTTTTGCCATGTTGGCCAAGCTGGTCTCAAACTCTTGACTTCAAGTGATCCGCCTGCCTCAGCCTCCCAAAATGCTGGGGTTACAGGCATGAGCCACTGCTCTTGGCCCTCCACCTAGATTCAAAGGATGTATTGGAAGAACGTGAAATCACAGGCAGAAACCTGCCATAGGGGTGGAGCAATGCTGAGTGGAAATGTGGGGCCGGGGCTGCTGCAGAAAGTCCCTATCAGGGCAATGCCTAGTGGAACCATGGGACTGGGAATGCCATGAAGACCTGCAGTGCTACCAGTGTGCATGCCACTCTTGGAATTGCTGAAGTGTGAGCTGAGCCCAGCAAAGCCATAGGTGCATTCCGCCCGAGGCCTTGGGGGCCCATCACCCACATCGGTGTCCCACCGGCAAGAAGTGGGACATGAAGTCAAGGAAGATTATTCCGGAGCTTTTAAGATTCAGTGTTGTTTTCCCTGTTGGGTTTTGGATTACTCATGGCTGGTTATTCCTTTCCTCTTGCTTAATTCTCTCTTTTGGAACGGGAATGTCTGTCTTAAACCTGTTGGACCATTGCATTTTGGAAGAAGATAATTTGCTTTCACAGGGTCACAGCTGGAAGAAATTTGCCCCAAGGTGAATTGTGCCTTGAGTTTCATTCACATCTGATTTAGATGAGACTTGGAACTTTGGACTTTTGAGTTCATGCTCAAACAAGTTAAGACTTTAGGGCTGGCCAGGTGAGGTAGTTCATGCCTGTAGTAATCTAAGCACTCTGAGAGGCTGAGGTGGGAGGATTGCTTGAATCCAGGAGTTCAAGACCAGTCAGGATAACACAGCAAGACCCCTTCTCTGCAAAAAAATCCCACAAAAATTAGCTGGGCATGGTGGCACTCACCTGGAGTCCCGCCTCCTTGTGGGGCTGTGGGGAAGGATCACTTGAGCATGGCAGGTTGAGGCAGCAGCAAGCGGAGATCGCACCACTGCACTCCAGTCTGGGCTATGAGATGGAAGGAATGTATTTTACATGAGAGAAGGACACGAATTTTGGGGGCTAGGACAAAATGCTATGGTTTTAATGTGTCCCTCAAAAGTTCACGTACTGGCAAGTAATCTCCACTATAATAGTATGATGAGGTTGGGCATTTAAAAGGTGATTGAGTAATGAGGGTTCTGCCCTCAGCAATGCATTAATCTCAGTTGGCTTTTCTGTAGAAAGTGACAAGCTGATTCTAAATTTCACATGTACTTGATTCTAAATTTCACATGTAATTGACTCAGAATAATATAAAAATCTTGAAAAAGAACAAAGTTGGAAAACTCACACTTCCTTCTTTCTTTTCTTTTTTTTTTTTTGAGAGGCAGACTAGAGGCTTCAGGAGATGGAGTTTCACTCTTGTTGCCCAAGCTGGAGTGCCATGGTGCGATCTTGGCTCACTGGAACCTCCACCTCCCAGGTTCAAGTGATTCTCCTGATTCAGCCTGGAATTACGGGCATGCGCCACCACGCCCGGCTAATTTTGTGTTTTCAGTAGAGATGGGGTCAGGCTGGTCTCAAACTCCCGACCTCAGGTGATCCGCCCGCCTCAGCCTCTCAAAGTGCTGGGATTACAGGTGTGAACCACTAGGCCCACCACCTTGATTTCTAAATATATTACAAAGAAATAATAAGACAGTGCAGTCCTAGCATAAGGAAAAACATATCGATCAATAGAATGTAATTGAAAGTCCGGTGGGGGCCGGGCGCGGTGGCTCACACCTGTAATCCCAGCACTTTGGGAGGCCGAAGCGGGTGGATCACGAGGTCAAGAGATCGAGACCATCCTGGTCAACATGGTGAAACCCCGTCTCTACTAAAAATACAAAAATTAGCTGGGCGTGGTGGCATGTGCCTGTAGTCCCAGCTACTCGGGAGGCTGAGGCAGGAGAATTGCTTGAACCCAGGAGGCGGAGGTTGCAGTGAGCCGAGATCGCGCCATTGCACTTCAGCCTGGGTAACAAGAGCGAAACTCTGTCTCAAAAAAAAAAAAAAAAAAAAAAAGTCCGGTGGAGAGGGGGAAACCCACCTGTCTATGATCAATTGAGTCTCAATACCGGTACCAAGGCTATTCCATAGAAAATAATACCTTTGAACTCAGATTTGGCAATGGATTTTTAGATACACTAACAGCAATAAGGAACAAAAGGGAAAAAATAGATAAATTGGACTTAATCCAATTTAAAAACTTTCGTGATTCAAAGGACATTGTTGGCCAGGCATGGCTACTCTCGCCTGTAATCCCAGTGCTTTGGGAGGCCAAGGTGGGAGGACTGTTTGAGGCTAGGAGTTTGGGATCAGCCTGAGCAGGATAGCAAGACCTAGTCTCTATGAAAAAAAAAATTAGGTCGGGCACGGTGACTCACATCAACAATCCTAGCACCTTGGGAGGCCAGGGTGGGTGGATCCCTTGAGCCTAGGAGTTTGAGACCAGCGTAGGCAACATGATAAAACCCTGTCTCAACAAAAAATACACAAATTAGCTGGACATTGGCTGGGCATGGTGGCTCACACCTGTAATCCCAACACTTTGGGAGGCTGAGGCTGGCAGATCACTTGAAGTCAGGAGTTCAAGACCAGCCTGGCCAACACGCTGAAACCCCCATCTCTACTAAAAATACAAAAACTAGCTGGGTGTGGTAGGATAGGCCTATAGTCCCAGCTACCTGGAAGGCTGAGGGATGAGAATCGGTTGAACCCAGGACGGGGAGGTTGCAGTAAGCCGAGAACGTGTCACTGCACTCCAGCCTGGGTGACAGAGTGAGACTCAGTCTTAAAACAAACAAACAAAACAAAAAAAAAAAACTGAATTAGCTGCGCGTGGTGGTGCATGTTGTCCCAGTTACTACAGAAGTTGAGGTGGGAGGATCGTTTGAGGCCGAAAGGCTGCAGGAGTTGAGCTCTCACTCCAGCCTGGGTGATAGAATGAGACCTTCTCTCAAAATAAAAATAAATAAATAAATAATAAAAAGATCAATAACTCAATTAAAGAATGAGCAAAGGACTTGAACAAATATTTCTCTAAAGATATACAAATACTAAGACCAGGCACAGTGGCTCAAGCCTGTAATCCCAACACTTTGGGAGGCCAAGGTGAGTGGATCACCTGAGGTCAGGAGCTCGAGGCCAGCCTGGCCAACACAGGTGAAACTCCATCTCTACTAAAACTACAAAAATTAGCCGGGCGTGGTGACATGCACCTGTAGTTCCAGCTACTCAGGAGGCTGAGGCAGGAGAATCGTTTAAACCCAGGAGGCAGAGGTTGCAGTGAGCCAAGACAATGCCATGGCACTCCAGCCTGGGAGACAAAGTGAGACTCTGTCTCAAAAAAAAAAAAACAACAACTAAAACTACAACAAAAAACAAATGGTCAGTAGACGCATGAAAAGATGCTCAAATTCGTTAATCATCAGAGAAATGGAAATCAAAACAATGAAACACCACTTCATACCTACTAGAATAAAAATGTCAAATAATGACAAGGAGTGGTGGTGATATAAGGAAATCAGAACTCTTATACACTGCTGATGGGAACGTAAAATAGTGCACCACTTTGGAAAACAGCGTTAAACAGAATCACCACATGACAAAGCAATTATACTTTCGGGTGTATATGCAAGAGAAATGAAAACATATCCACAGAAAATTTGGTACAGCAATGTTTATAGCAGTATGATAGATCTGTATGTCCAACAATTGATGAATGGATAAATTGATAAATTCCTCTTCTTAAATGACACCAATCACTGGATTAAACTCCAAGTAGGTATCCAAGTATGACTGCTCAAGATCCTTAACTAATTATATCTACAAAGACCCTATTGCCAATAAGATCACATTCTGAGATTCAGGTAGACATGAATTTTGAGGGGGACACTATTTAGCCGACTCTATTCTGTATGGGAGATTAGTCTTTTCCCCCTCATTTAATAATCTATTCAATCATTTATAGCATTATGGATGACATGATTTGGCTGTACCCCTACCCAAATCTCATCTTGAATTGTAGTTCCATAATCCCTACGTGTGATGGGATGGGCCTGGTAGAAGGTAACTGAATCATGGGGTGGGGTTTTCTTGTGCCCTGCTTGTGATAATGAATAATTCTCACAAGATCTGATGGTTTTATAAAGGGCAGTTCCCCTGCATATGCCCTCTTGTCTGCAGCTATATAAGACATGCCTTTCCTCCTCCATCTTCTGCCATGAATGTGAGGCCTCCCCAGCCACGTGGAATTCTGAGTCCATTAAACCTCATTTTCTTTATAAATTAGTCTCAGGTACTTCTTCATAGCAGTATGAGAACGGGCTAATACAATGGACTAGTGGATATTTTTTATTTTTTTGAGATGGAGTCTTGCTCTATTACTAGACTGGAGTGCAGTGGCGTGATCTTGGCTCACTGAAACCTCCGTCTCCCAGGTTCAAGTGAGAGGGGAGACCCCCTCACCTCCTTCAATTTCACCTCGTCCCCCACCTTCCAGATAGGAAGGAGGGTAAAGAAGGAAAAAAAAAAAGAAATTAAAATACCAAAGAGCTGGGAAAATGACTCTCTTTTGGTTCCCAGCGTCTCTGCTATCTGTTAACCTTGAAAGAGCTACAAATGAATGCTATCTCTGCCAGCTTGAGCCCGGCACTGGTTCACGCCCCCACATCTCCACGGACCAGGCTCCCTCCTGAAAACACCTCTGCCAATAAACAGCTTGTTTATTTTTATTTTATTAAAAAGAGACAGGGTTTCACCATGTTGGCCAGGCTGGTCTCGAACTCCTAACCTCAGGTGATCCGCTCGCCTCAGCCTCCCAAAGTGCTGGGATTACAGGTGTGAGCCACCGTGCTCGGCCTTGTTTTTGTCTTGTCTCTAAGCCCTCTCCCCTGCTGGTCCCCACTCACGCTGCAAATGGATTAGCAAATCAATGAAGTCAAAAGATTGTAAGGTCAGACGTCCAGCAAATGGACAATGACATAGTTCCAACTCAGTTTCCCCTTTAGCGTTGTAAGCCTATGAAAGGGGAGAGAAGCTGCAGCTCAGTGAGCTTGGTGAATGAGGCTGTAGCCCCCTACAAGCTCCTGGCAGGATAAAAAGTCACTTCCTTCCTCAGTTCAGAGTTTGAGAGGTTTGTTCCCTGCCACTCCTGCTTCACAAGCGATTCCCCTGACTCAGCCTCTGGAGTAGCTGGGATTATAGGTGCGCACCACCACGCCCAGCTAATTTTTTGTATTTTAGTAGAGATGGGGTTTCACCATGTTGGCCAGGATGGTCTTGATCTCCTGACCTCGTGATCCATCTGCCTCAGCCTCTTGAAATGCTGGAATTACAGGCGTGAGCCACCACACCTGGCCGTGGATATTTATTTTTATATTTTGGGTTATAATCCAATATTTATATTATATTTTTACTCAAATGGTTTTTCATCTTTGGCCACTGGGAGCTCTTTCATTGGTTCCTGTGACACACCTTCATTAGCACTAGAACTTCTCATGGTTACTGAGATGTCATCTATTTTGGGTCCTCAGCTGACAGGGCAAAAAATGTATGCATTTTACTTAGCTGAGTATATACACATATCTAAAAATATTTCTATGTGTAGCCATCTGTATCTAAATTAAGTTAAACATGAGTTCATACTGATGCATCCAACTTGAATCCATTATCACGTGGTTCATTCTAGCTTTCTCGCCTGTATTATCTGTAAACTTCTACTCCAACAACTTTATCAACTAGAGAACAGTGCTTAAGTGCAGTTCCTTTCACTTTAGTCTGCAGACTTCACTCATTCCAAAAATTTCCTTAGGTCACCACCTCCTCCTTTCCCCAGAGTCCTCTTCTACATTGATAACACTTCTTTAAAGAGACAAGGTCTTGTTCTATTGCCCAGGATGGACTGCAGTGGTGCAATCATAGCTCCCTGTAGCCTTGAACTCCTGGGCTCAAGTGACTCTCCCACC
Source organism: Alouatta palliata (assembly GCA_004027835.1). Classification (NCBI taxonomy): domain Eukaryota; kingdom Metazoa; phylum Chordata; class Mammalia; order Primates; family Atelidae; genus Alouatta; species Alouatta palliata. The sequence goes on along the minus strand of PVKV010042969.1, from coordinate 2,433 downwards.
TCAACTTTCTGAGTAGCTAGGACTACAAGTGCATGCCACCACTCCTTGCTCTTATCACGCTCTGCATTCTTTCCCAGGATCTCCCAACCTTCTAAATAATTTTTTTAAATTTGCATATGCTAAAGTTCACTCTTTGTGCTGTACCCTATGGGTTTTGACAAATGTAATAATAAATTTTATCCATTGTTACAATATCATATGGTTTTATTGCCCTAAAATTCTCCTGTGTTTTACTATTTATTATTCCCACCTAACCCCTGGCATCCATTGATATATATATTTTTTTGAGACAAAGCCTCACTCTGTCACCTAGGCTGGAGTGCAGTGGCACGATCTAGGCTCACTGCAACCTCCACCTCCCAGGTTCAAGCAATTTTCCTACCTCGGCCTCCCGAGTAGCTGGGATTACAGATGCCTGCCACCACGCCTGGCTAATTTTTGTATTTTTAGTAGAGACAGGCTTTGCCATGTTGGCCAGGCTGTTCTTGAACTCCTGATCTCAGATGATCTACCTTCCTTGACCTCCCAAAGTGCTGGAATTACAGGCGTGAGCCACCATGCCTGGCCTCCACTGATGATCATTTCTATAGTTTTGTATTTTCCAGAATATCATATCGTTGGAATAGTAAAATATATAGCCTTTTCATACTGGTCTCTTTCACTTACTAATAAGTACTAAGGTTCTTCCATGTCTTTTCGTTGCTTGATACCTGATTTCTTTTTTCTTTTTTTGAGATAGGGTTTCATTCCTGTCACCCAAGTGGAGTGCAATGGTATGATCTCGGCTCACTGCAATGTCTGCCTCCTTGGATCAAGTTTTTCTCCTGCCTCAGCTCCTCAAGGAGCTGGAACTACAGGTGTATGTCACCATGCCTGGTTAATTTTTGTATTTTTTGTAAAGGTGGACTTTCATCATGTTGCCCAGGGTGGTCTCAAATTTCTGAGCTCAAGTGATCCACCTGCCTTGGCCTCCCAAAGTTCTGGGATTACAGGTGTGAGCCATCACACCTGGCCACTAACTTCTTTTCTTTCTTTTCTTTTCAGATGGAGTTTTGCTCCTTTTGCCCAGGCTGCAGTGCAATGCTGCGATCTTGGCTCATCGCAACCTCTGCCTCCTGGGTTCAAGCGATTCTCCTGCCTCAGCCTCCCGAGTAGCTGGGAATGCAGGCAGGTGCCACCGTGCCCGGCTAATTTTTGTATTTTTAGTGGAGATGGGGTTTCTCCATGTTAGTCATGTCGGTCTCAAACTCCTGACCTCAGGTGATCCGCCTGCCTCAGCCTCCCAAAGTGCTGGGATTACAAGTGTAAGCCACTGTGCCTGGCCTTGTTTTTTTTTTTGAGACAGTCTTGCTCTGTTACCCAGGCTGTAGTGCAGTAGAGTGATCTTGGCTCACTGCAGCCTCTACCTTCTGGGTTCAAGTGATTCTCCTGCTTCAGCCTCCCAAGTAGCTTCGACTACAGGCGTGCACCACTCACCATGCCCAGGTAATTTTTTGTAGAGACAGGGTTTCGGCATGTTGGCCAGGCTGGTCTCAAACTCCTGACTTGAAGTGGTCCTCCTGCCTCAGCCTCCCAAAGTGCTGGGATTACAGATGTGATCCACTGTGCCTGGCCCACTAATTTTTTTTATATTGCTGAATACGATTTCATTGTATAGATGTACCAGTTTGTTTATCCATTTATCTATTCAAGAACATCTTTGTTGCTTCCAGTTTTAGCAATTACAAACACAGCTACTATGAATATCTACATGCAGGGTTTTTGATTTGTTTTGTTTTTTTGAGTGAGTCTGGCTCTGTTGCTGCACTCAGGGTAGAATGCAGTGGCTCGATTGCGGCTCCGTGCAACCTCCACCTCCGAAGGTCAAGAGATTCTCCTGCCTTAGCCTCCTGAGTAGCTGGGATTACAAAGGTGTGCCACCATGCCCAGCTAATTTTTTGTATTTTTCTTAGAGACGGTTTCACTGTGTTGGCCAGGCTGGTCTCAAACTCCTGGCCTCAAGTGATTTGCCTGCTTAGACCTCCCAAAGTACAGGCATGAGCCACCACGTCCGACTCATATGCAGGTTTTTGTGTGAGATGTTGTTAATTTTGGGGGCCTTGGATCCTGGTTTTCACTCCTGTCAATTCATATTCTCAGCTGACATATGAGAAACATGATTCACAAGCTTATAGCTGTACAGTGGTGGTTCTGAGGTCCACAGGCTTGAAGAATCCTTCTTTTCCTCTCCCAGCCCTTGGCTTCGACTATTCAACAAACCGACAACCTGTGTCTTCTGCAGCCTTTCCCTTGAAGTGCCCCACTCACATCTCACCTAAAGTCCCCCTGCCTGCTCTTTCTTCCTCCACCTCCAACTTGATGAATCCCAACCGGAACTCATTACCTCTTCCCTCGGACCTGCACTTGCTGCTGTTTCTTGTTATTTTTGAGACA
>PVKV010042968.1:0-10365 GCA_004027835.1 Alouatta palliata | reverse complement strand
ATGCTGAAACACTGTCTCTACTAAAAATACAAAAAGATTAGCTGGGCATGGTGGCACATGCTTGTAATCCCAGCTACTCAGGCTGAGGCAGAAGAATCGCTTGGACCTGGAAGGCGGAGATTGCAGTGAGCTGAGATCGTGCCACTGCACTCCAGCCTGGGTGACAGAGCAAGACTCTGTCTCAAAAAACAAAAGAGAGTTGGCAATCGTTGTTGACTAATGATTGGGATGAAAGTCAAGCAAGGCTTGGCAGTGCTTGACAACCAGGCTGAGTATATTGGGATAACATTAACTGGACTAGATTCTCCAGAAAAGAGAAATGATATTTTTGCAGAATGTCACTAGATAGTGAAATTGGTATCCAAAAAGAAAGAATGAAAGTCTCAAATATTGATCAACAAGGTTTTCTGTACTTTGTTAACCATACATTAATTGTCATGCTATTACCCTCATGTGTTTGGTACATAATATTTTGGTATTATATTTTTCTTTCTCATAAAGTACAATAAAACACCTGCATACACCATTTACTCATCTGATTTTGATTAAATGCATTTATGAGCCCTCTTAGTCAGCTGAAGAAACTCAACGTAGACCCCAAAGTTAAAGTTTCATAGAACTTTAGAATCTGTAAAGTTGGCTGGGCATGGTGGCTCACGCTTGTAATCCCAGCACTTTGAGAGGCTAAGTTGGGCAGATAACTTGAGTTCAAAAGTTCAAGACCAGCCTGGCCAACGTGGTGAAAACCAGTCTGTACTAAAAATACAAAATCAGGCATGGTGGTGGGCGCTAGTAATCCCAGCTACTCGGGAGACTAAGGCAGGAGAATCGCTTGAACCTGGGAGGCAGAGGATGCTGTGAGCGGAGACCGCACCACTGCACTCCAGCCTGGGCAAAAGAGTAAGAGTCCATCTCAAAAAAAGAAAAAAAAAATGTAAAGAAACTGTGACGTTAAAGCCGAAATACCTCCATTTTTAAATGAATAATCTAATAAAATAATTAGACAAAAGCCAAAAGATTTAGTGACAGAAGCCAGGACTAAACACTTAAGTTGCCTGTCCTGGACCTATAAGTTCATGCTATTTCCATTACACTAAATTGTAAGGGTTATTGTTGAGTTTCAAATGAGGAAACTGAGACCAGTATAAGAAAATCAAGAAAGCAATTTATTTAGTTACCAGGCGAGGTTCTATGTTCCAGGAGGGGGCCAGAGAAGTTGCGCCTAACTTTTTAGGGCAAGGAGTTTTATAATGAGTGAAGGCATTTAATTGGAAACTGAACAGACAAAGCATAAGGCACTTTATTGGATATTGGAACACAGGGTATGGGGGAGGAAAGCTATTACTAGTGGGCAGGTGGGATTCTTGGTGAGCGGGCCGCCTTGGGGAACAATGACGTTGATGGGACAAAGTGCTTATTGGGCAAGGGAGTGCTATTAGGCAAGAAAGTGTTATTGGGCAAGAAAGTGCTATCGGGCAGGAAAGTGCTATTGGGCAAGGTTTGTCGGGGCTTTTCAAAAATTTTTGGGTGGGGGTTTCCAGTGGCGGGCTAGGTGTCACGTGTGGAGTTTGCTTCAGGTGTGGGTGTTGGGGAGGCTATGTGGAGGTGTTACATGTTGATCGCTGAGTGGCGACATAATTCCCAGACGCCAGGAGGTATGGGCGTGTCCGAGCTCCTGGCGAGGCAACCGACCTTACATAAACTACCTTCGCTTTTGTTCATGAACAAAATCACAAAGCCTAATATTCAAATACGAAATTTCTGATTTATTTGTTTAATGCTAAACACTAGGCTATTCAAGAAGTGTCGTTCAAAAAAAATTCAAATTTTCATATATTTTGAAGTCTTAAATATGCCCTTAAAGAATTGCAGCCCAGAGTTTACCAGCAGTTTTGTATTTTATAGAATTTATCCAGTAAACAATAATTGATACTTAGGAGTCACTGGGTTTATTATGACAATTCCTGAGATTGTTTTTGATGAAATAAGCACATAAACAAGGTTAAAATTACTGTTGCAGAAGAAAAATCCAAATGTCTCTTACATTTTTTATTTAAAGAAAAGTATTACTAAATAGGATCTCTTTTATTCAATTGAATTATTTATATCTAATTTTTCTTCATTAGAAAACCATCTAAATATCACCATTATCCCTTTTAATTTATCACAATAACAGAAGATCTTCTTCATACCATTTGGTTAATCACTTTTTCAAGTAGCCTGGGTAAGAATCACCACTGTGTAGGGGGATGTCTGAATGTTCCACATATGTTGCTATGTCTGTCATTCTTTTGCACAATATAGAAAATCTATTACTCCTATTCCTGTGTTTTTCTTGTCAGGTTTGCCAGATGTACGAGGCTTAGGAAGGTATTCATACTCTCAAAAGTGTATGCCCTTTTTGGACTTATGGGTTCTTGCAAAAATCTATGTTTTGGCTCAGATATTAGGCTGATGCAGCATTTATGATCAGTAATGTTTTTTCAACCAGCACATGTGCCCAAGAAGATCCTGGGAAAATTTTTCAATGAGCATTGTACTGAATAAATGTTTTACCATACTCAATATTTGAATTTTATACATTTGATATCTGCAACATATATAATTCATCATTTCCTCTAAGCTAGGAGAATGCCCATTTTGTTCACACAAGTTTTCAAAACTAACAATTTTTTGATTTAGTATGATTCTACTTTCTATAACTTTGACTGTTAGCTTTCCACCTGGTGCTAGTTGGGACCCAAGAATGGCAGTAGATTAGGTAGGCCTAGGAGAACTAAGAAAGAATTAATTAGATAAGTTAATTAAGTAAATTATTAATTAATTGGAGAATTAAGGTAGGCCTAAAAGAACTAACGTAGGGGAGTTCTGGCTTGATGGCTTATGCCTGTAACCCCAGCACTTTGGGAGGCCGAGGTGAGTAGATGGCCTGGAGGTCAGAAGTTCAAGACCAGGTTGGCCACCACGGGGTAACTCCGTCTCTACTAAAGATACAAAAAATTAGCTGGGTGTGGTGGTGTAATTCCAGCTACTTGGGAGGTGGAGGCAGAAGAATTGCCTGATCCCGAGAGGTAGAAGTTGCAGTGATCCGAAATCCTGCCATTGCACTCCAGCCTAGGTGACAGAGCGAGACTCTGTCTCAAAAAGAAAAAAAAGAACTAATGTAGGGAATGAAAAGTAAAGAGCATTATATGGGCTATACCAGGAAGTGATCAAAATGGAGCAAAGAATCAAAAGAAAAATGCATACCAAACCCAGGTGAATCTGGCAAGAGTCAGAAAGCAGAGAAATGGAAGAAATGGGAAGCCCAGAAGAAAGCCCACAAGCAGATACCTGAAGTTAAAACCAGGTATTAGGAAGGGGTCAGGAACGCCATCCAAACAATCAGGAATCAAACAGGAAGCAGACTTGAGAAGATACTGTCTGCATTGAGCCACATTCTGTCTCCACCAGGATTAGTTTTCAATGCTTCCGTCTGTGGGCGGGAGCTAATCTGACCACAACAGAGACAGGTGTGCTGACCAGGAATCATGAGCGGATCCCGATAAGATTAAGATCTCTACTACCCTGGTGTAGTTAGCATGGAATTTCACTGATTTATCAAGTAGAATATTGAAAATAAACAGTGAAGAAAGCAGTTAAAACTTCCTACCCTCATGAAGTGTACATTCCGCAGAGTTCGACAAATCCCAGGTTAGAGAGTGTCGTTACAGAACACAGCTTTTCAGACTTGAAAGGTAATCTAGTTTCTACCCTTCACTTAGGTCAAGTTCCATAAACTCCTGTCTTAGTACTTGCAGTAACTAATTCCTGAATTCATTAATTTTTTTTTCTTTTTCACTTTTTCCAGGTAAATATTTTTCATATATTCCTTTTTCTTTATTACAATTTTCATTTCTGGAGTCATACTGATTTTAAGTTCTCACCCATGCAGTCTTTTAAAAATCTCATGATTTTCATTCTCAATTGAATATGATTCCGTATTTCTGGACTCTGGAGATGATACCAAAAGGGGAAGATCAAGTCTCTTCATTCAAGGAGTTTTTATTTCTGCAGGATTCCATAGAAACTGTCAGCCCAGAATGAATGCATATGGCCCACGAGGGAGGCATTAAATCCTATGGTGATGAAAAGGCTGTGATAACAGGGAAATTTCCAGATCCCTGAAACATAACTAAAATCACTTCAGTTGGTAGGAATCACGAAATGCTTATAGAGAAAATTCAATTAATTTATAAGAAAATGTAATTAATTAAATTTAATGAATAAGCATTATATTCAAGAGTAGTGACGTGTCTGCTTCCTGATTTTATCGCTAGTATGCACAACAAAGCCTGGGACACAGAAGTAGTCTAAGTACTCAACAAATATTTGTTGAACTGATCTTGAATGATTGATTAAACCCTGAAGAACTGATGGGACTTCAACTAAGGAAAATGGAGACAAGCACAGCAGATGTTTTTCTAAAGAAAGGAAAGACTAGGCTGGCGTGGTGACTCACATCTGTAATCTCAGCGCTTTGGGAGGCTGAGGACAGCGGATCACCTGAGGTCAGGAGTGCGAGATCAGCCTGGCCAACATGGTGAACCCTGTCTTTACTACAATACAAAAATTAGCTTGGTGTGGTGTCACATGCCTCTAATCCCAGCTACTTGAGAGGCTGAGGCAGGAGAGTTGCTTGAATCCAGGAGGCAGAGATTGCAGTGAGCCAAGATTGCACTCCTGCATTCCTGCCTGGGTGATGGAGCAAGATTCTGACTCAAAAAAAAAAAAGAAAAAAGAAAAAGAAAACAAGTAAAGAAACACAAAGATGATAAAAAGAAGAGAAAAATGTGAGCAGAGAGTAGCCTAATTTGGATGCTATGAAGTGTCCACAGAAAAAGCCATATTTAAATGTTTACACCAGGCTCGGTGGCTCATGCCTATAATCCTTTGAGAGGCCAAGGCAGGTGGATCGGATCCCCTAAGGTCAGGGGTTGGAGACCAGCCTAGCCAACATGAAGAAACCCCATCTCTACTAAAAATACTAAAATTAGCCAGGTGCCTATAATCTCAGCTACTCAGCGGGCTGAGGCAGGAGAATCACTTGAACCTGGATGGGGGTGTGGAAGTGCAGTGAGCTGAGACTGTGCCACTTCACTCCAGCCTGGGAGAAAGAGTGAAATTCTGAGACACGCTAATTTTAGTACAGTGATGAAAGCTGGAGTCCAATATCAAGGAGAAGCTGGTGAGGGAGTAGGACAATCAGGGTGGACTCCATTTCAGACATCTAGCTGAATGATAATGGGCAAAGGGAGAGAAATTTTAGGTTGGAAAGAGTGTTTTTACAGGGAGAGAGGGACGCAGTAAACAAGGAAAGACTCAAGATGAAAGCGGCAAAGATGACATCAATTGGGAAGAATCTCCTAGGAAAAGTTAGGGCACAAGCTCCAAATCAAAGGGGTAAGAGGCCCAGGCCTGAGGGATACAAGCCTCATATTGACTTTGCTATGAGCTGTAAGGCCGGTTGCCTCACCGGGAGTTCGGAAACTCCCATGCCTCCCAGCATCTGGGAATTACATCACTCCGAGATCAACATGTAACTCCTCCACATAGCCTCCCCAAATCCCACCCCTGAAGCAAACTCCACACCCAACACCTAGCCCGCCACTAAAAACCCCCACCCAAAAATTTTCAAAAAGGCCCGACAAACCTTTCCCAATAACACTTTCTTGCCCGATAGCACTTTCTTGCCTCATAGCACTCCCTTGCCCAATAAACATTTTGCCCCGTCAAGGTCATTTTTCCCCAAGACTGCCCGCTCACCAAAAATCCCACCTGCCCACTAGTAGTAGTCGGCCTCTTCCACGTCCTGTGTTCCAATATCCAATCAAGTCCCTTATGCTTTGTCTCCTCAGTTCCCAATTAAACGCCTTTACTCCCTATTAAACCCCTTGCCCTAAAATGTTAGACACGACTTCTTTGGCCCCCTCCTGGACCACAGAACCTCGCCCGGTAACTAAATAAATTGGTTTTTCATTCTCTTATACTGGTCTCAGTTTCCTCATTTTGAACTCGGCAATAACCCTTACATGAGCTATTTTATTTGGGGCAAATCATTTAATCCTCTGAGTTTATTGCCTTACTTGTAAAATGGAGATAGAACTTGTAAGGTCGATAGCCTCGCTGGGAGCCGGATGAACAACACCCACCCCCTCCATGTCTGATACTCAGCATCTGGCTTCTCCATGCCCTCACCCACGCCCTCACCCACGCCCACTTCTGCGTTCTGCTCCCAGATCTATACTCAGCACTAAACTATGCATTCTCAGCACTAAACTATACATTTCGCTCCCAGACCTATACTCAGCAGTAAACTATATATTCTCAGCACTAAACTATGCATTCGAACCCCCCAAAATTTTTAAAAATCCCGCCAAGCCTTACCCAATGGCAGCTCGCCCCATATGTCCTTAGCCAGCCCACCTTATGCAGTGTTTCCCCAATATCCAATCAATTGCCTCTAACCCCTATAAACCCCCATGCCCAAGAGGAGTCAAGCGCGACTTCTCTGGCCCTCCCTTTCTGGACCACAAAACCTCGCCCGGGAGCTTAATAAATTGGCATTTAAGTTTCCTATGCTGGTTTCAGTTTTCTCATTTTAAACTCGGCAATAACCCTTACAGAACTTACATCATTAAGATTATGATGTGTAAACAAAATAACATTGCTTAAATACCTGGCATGTATAGTATACTATTATAAAAATAAGTATATTTTTATTGGATTGTATAGAGAATATTTACATCCCTATAGAATATATGTAGGTACAGAAATGTATTGATTTCCTTGGGCTGCTGTAACAGAGTGCCACAAACTGGGTGGCTTAAAACAACGTAAGTTTATTCTTCCAAAGTCAGAAGGCCAGAAGTCCAAAATCAAAGTGTCAGTAGAGGTGATTCTTTCTTGCAGACTCAAAGGATGATTTTCCTCCAGGCCTCTCCCTAACTTCTGGTGGTTGCTGGTGATCCTTGGCACTAGTTCCTTGGCCCACAGCAGCATAAATCTCGTCCTTGCCTCTGTCATCTCAGGGCTCCTCCCCACCTATCCGTCTGTGTGTCTCTGTCTCTTCTTCCTCTACTTTTTGTTTTTTCTGAGTAAGAGTATCACTCTTGTTGCCCAGGCTGGAGTGCAATGGCACATCTCCACTCACCGCAACCTCCACCACTGCCTCAGCCTCCCAGGTAGCTGGGATTACAGGCATGTGCCATGATGCCTGGCTAATTTTTGTCTTTTAGTAGATAAGGGGTTCTCCGTGATGGTCAGACTGGTCTCGAACTGCTGACCTCGGGTGATCCTCCCTCCTCGGACTCCCAAAGTGCTGAGGTTACAGGTGTGAGCCACCATGCCCGGCCCTCTTCTTTTTCCTATAAGAACAACAGCTACCATATTGGATTTAGGACCCACCCTACTCCAGTATGATCTCAATCTGAACTGATTACATTTGCACAGACCCTATTTCTTTTTTCTTTCTTTTTTCTGGAGACGGACTTTCACTCTTGCTGCATAGGCTGGAGTGCAATTGCAAAATATTGGCTTACCACAACCTCTGCCTCCCGGGTTCAAAGGATTCTCCCGCCTCAGCCTCCCAGGTGGCTGGGATTACAGGCATGCCTGGCTAATTTTGTATTTTCAGTAGAGACACAGTTTCTCCATGTTGGTCAGGCTGGTCTTCAACTCCTGACCTCAGGTGATCCACCCACCTCGGACTCCCAAAGTGCATTTTCTAAATGCAAAGAAAAGAGATCTGTAAGCTACTGTAGATATGTTGCTTTTACAAGTAAAATGAAACAGAAATGTTGGTCTATTCATTATAGAGGTAAAGAAATCTACAAATTCTTAGATAAAATGGAAACTCCAAAGAATGTTATTTATAAATATGTTGCTGGCCAGTGTAGGGACTGAATTAACATACAAAAAGCATAGTGTGACAAAATGCACATGAAATCTTAAAACAAGTCAATAGCTGTTGTTTCTAGTTATGTAACTTGGCATGTCACTTAAAACAAATAAGTGCGGTTGTTATTATTATGCTTATAGAGCTAAAAAGTGTGAAAAATATGTATGGTAAAGATATGTAATATGAATTTACTTGACACGTTTTCAAAGATGATATCAACGTATTGTGTTTAACAGAATTTTAGTACACAAAATTATTCTAATATACTTTTACTTCAAAACCAAATAGCTAAGATTTCAAAGAACCAGTAAGTTAAAAAAAAAAGAAACAATAAAAAAAAGGAAAAGAAATTAGAAAGTTAAAAGTTTTCTGACTCAGAAAAATCACAAACCCAACTTTAAATAAAAAGGTGGCAATATTTACATCCAAATATGTTGGATTCTTCACTTGATGTATACTTCTCCAGTTAGAATAGAAAATGATGCATTACTTGTTAAAAATTCAGACTTTGCTTTTTAGTTCATTAGAAGTTTGATCACTGTGAGTTTATTTTAAATGATGTCGCCTGGTCTCTTCTTCTACATAAATAAAAAAAACTTCCAAGTCAGCAACTTTGAGAAAGCAGCTTGATCCCTTCTCATTGTTTACAGCGGTCACTATTAAAACCATTTATACTTTTCAGAAACACGGAATAGCTTGGACAATATTCGCACAAAGATTTGTGATAAATTTACTACATAAAATAAAAGGTCTAAGAGCGTTCGGGAAATAATCATGTAAAAGGAGGGGAATATTACTATTTAGATTTTGGTATATTGCTTAATGATAGGGATTAAATAAATAAATAAATGTAAGAGAAAATCTTGCTATTAACTGTTAGGAACACCCCTTGTGTATATGTGTCACATGGATTTTAAATTTCAGAATCACATCTGAACAAATAGCAAGTAACCATAGTGTAGTTTGGTTCCAAAATATATGTTTACATTGTCTATATTAAACAATAAGTAAACCTCTGAAAATTTCTCCTAATGCTTCTCTCTTTTTCCTTCAGTTAATTTGGCCATGAGAAGAAAATCACGCAAACACAATTGCCTTCAGAGGAGATGTATGCAGCCTCATTCACGAGTACCCCATCCCTGAGGTATTTCTGACGGAAAATAGTTTTGCTACGTTTATACAATGTTCCAAGATAGATATACCAGAGAATGTTTATTCAGTTTGTAATAGGTGATAATGATTTGTGGTGATGTCAAGGCTTACGAGATGCATACCAATAAATGAAAGAGTGAGATGAATGACCTGACTTTTGGGAATAGCTTTAACAGTCAAGGAAGAAAATTAGATGAGGTCAATGTAGGGAAATCTTGATAACTGTTGAATCTGAGTAACAGCTACATGGGGGTAATATTACTGTGGATGTTATGCCAAACAGGCAGATTTCCCATTAAGACCACTGTGCATGAAAGCATTTGCATGTATTCACCCAACACCACACCAGTGATGAACTACCATCAACACTTCAGGGTTTCTTTTTCTCTCTTCTCCTGTCATCTTTCTTCTCCTCTCCTCTCCCTCTCCTCTTTTCTACTCTTTATTTTGAGACAGGGTCTTGCTTTGTCACCCAGGCTGGAGTACAGAAATGTGATCTCAGCTCATTGCAGCCTCAACCTCCCAGGCTCAAGCGATCCTCTCACCTTAGCTTCCCAAGTAGCTGGGACTACTGGTGCGTGCCACCACTTGGGTAATTTTTGTAGTTTTTGTAGAGATGAGGGTTCCCCATGTTGCGCAGGCTGGTCTCGAACTCCTGGCCTCAAGTGATCCACCGGCCTTGGCCTCCCAAGTGCTGGGATTTCAGATGAGAGCCAACACTCTCGGCTCTCAGGATGTATTTTTTCCAAAAATATTTCTTTTAATAGAAAAAGTAAACAATATTAATAAAATGGCAGCTTTCCAGCTTCATCAGTAGTAGTGATCTTGATAGTCACGTCTTAAGGATAAATTCTGGTAGAGTTTTGCTCCTTCCATTTTTGTTTTTACACATGCTAAATAATTTTACACTACCACGTTTACCAGTGATACTGCTTGAATCAGTTAACTAAGAACGTTGTCCAAGTTTAAGTCACTTCATACTAAAAAATGCACATTTAAATACATCTACCTTAAAAAACATCACAGAAATATTCCTCTACTGGTTAGCATACACAGGCAGTGGCTAAATTAGCTGATTCAGTTGGCCTGTAGAGTAAGCTTTATGGTTCCATTCATTCAGTGGAAAGAACGGTTGCTATGCGTATTGTTTAATGTATTCTTTTCAAACCTGGTGATAGCCCTGTAGCAGAAAATTAAATGAAGGGAGATCAATTCAGTAATAAGCATTTATGAAAAGGCCTGAGACAAAAAAGTCAAGTTCTCTTCACCTACAT
>PVKV010042967.1:0-10367 GCA_004027835.1 Alouatta palliata | reverse complement strand
AAGCAATTCTCCTGCCTCAGCCTCCCGAGTAGCTGGGACTACAGGCACGTGCCACCATGCCCAGCTAATTTTTGTATTTTTAATAGAGACGGGGTTTCACCATGTTGACCAGGATGGTCTCGATCTCTTGACCTCGTGATCCACCCGCCTCGGCCTCCCAAAGTGCTGGGATTACAGGCGTGAGCCACCGCGCCCGGCGAGGACTATTTTAAAAAGCATAACAGCAGTATTATCACACCTAAGTCAATAGTAATTCTTTAATTAAGTATCCATCCATTGCTCATATTTTACTGACTTTTTAATTGTTTTAATATTTGAATTGGTATCCAACAAGGTCTCAACTGTGTCATTGGTTGATGTATATCTGTAAATGTCTTTTACTTTACAAATTTCCTCTCCATCTCATTTTTTTTTCTAATGATTGATATGGAAGAAAATGTCTACTTTTGCTGTAGAGTTTTCCAAGGGATTGGATTCTGCAGAAATCCCTTCTAGTTGATGACTGCCCACCATGCTTCTCTTTCCAATGAGTACCTGTGAATGGTTTTGAGTTCTGTTTCCAGGGCTGTCTAATGCACAGTTGCCTTCCCTTCACTCCCTCTTGTACAAGTGCTGATACTGTGAGGGTTTCATAGCTATCAGTGATTAATCTCCATGTTGACATAAATCCTTTTATTTAAGGATTTGTGGGGATCCCTTTTCACCTAGTTTTGTTATTTTGTTATAGCAGTTTTCAAATTTATCTCTAATTTTTTCAAATGAATCTACGTTAGTTGCTCTACTTATTATATATAGATTGAACACTTTCAATAACACATAACAACAAAACCCATTCAGGTTTAGGTGAAATATCATTGAATGGAGTGATTCAAAAGATATAATATAAAGACCGTTTTGCTACTACTCAGAATGTTTGAAAAGTGCCTGCTAACATGTACTGGAACCAAACTGATCAGTACTATTTGTTTATTGCTTTAAGGCATGTTTTTTGATAGACAACTTCCAGCTGTTGGGTCAACAGGCAACAGCTCAGGTGTGAATGTATATATGCATGTGTGCATTTGCATGTGTTTGTGTATTTAAGAAACTGGTACCAATATTGGCTCTAGATTTTGCTGTATTGTGCTCTAAGCTCGTGGAACTGTTGGTTTCTGTGACTTACGTACAGAGGATAGTAGACACTCATGCAATTGCCCCCCTTAACTTATATATGTGCTAGTCTCTGTGTGAAGAAATTGTAAGCATAATCTGGAACTGAAATGTACATTCCATAGATATTTATTGTTATGGCATAGGTTCTTTGTGCAGATCAAAATACATATGTACAAATAGAGGCATTTTGGGAAGATGGAGATGGCTGCAAAGTTGTTAAATGTCTTTGAATATTCTCTTTAACACAGACAGAGAGAATAGCAGAACACAAAGCCCGTGGATAACATTTACAATAAAATTACAGGATATACTCCTGAACCCCAAAATAGAACTGGGTAGAGAGAAATTGCTGAAAGCCCAAAGACTTACATGAGAATGTGATATCAGTGTCTGTGTAGAAGGAAGCAGAAGAAAGCAATGGAGCATTTAGTGAATTGAGAGAAAAGGAGAAACCTAACAAGTATTCACTAGAAAGCAGAGGGGCCCAAATGGAGAACAGGAAATAAAACTTGGACAGGTTTTATCATTCCCAAATAGTGGACTCATCATGAGATCTCCAGGGTGTGGAGCAGTCTAGGTCCTGTGACCTCTTAGAGTTTACCAACTGTTTCAGGACAGTGCCTCGCATGGTGGAGAAATTGTTGGAAGTGGAATTAAAATAAACCACCACCAGGGCAGTAGAGACAATGGAAAAAGAATTTACAGATAAAATTGTGGGAGGGAAATAGAGTGAGAAAGTCTCAAAAAGCAATTTGTCATACTTTTTAACATTACTCTAAAACAAGAGAAGGGAAAATTTTCTTAAGTTAAAAAAGCTATTTGAACCATGCCTCTTGTTACAATTCAAGAATCTAATTTCACATAAAAGTGAGTGACAGGAACATATGAAGATCAAATCTAATGCAAAGGTATTATAAGCAAAATGAGACAATAGCAAAATAACATCCCTAAATACAATGAAAGAGTACCTGACAGACATGTTTATAAAATAGATCAAAACTGTAACTTTTTAAAGACAAGCTGAAACACACTAAGAAACTTATATCAATCATGACAGAACAACACAAATCAGAATTAGAGAATTCAGAAAGAGGATGGCAGACCTTAAAAAAGAATTTTAAATATTGGGAGGCCAAGGCGGGCAGATCACGAGGTCAAGAGATCGAGACCATCCTGGTCAACATGGTGTGAAACCCCGTCTCTACTAAAAATACAAAAAAATTAACTGGGCTTGGTGGTGCGTGCCTGTAGTCCCAGCTACTCAGGAGGCTGAGGCAGGAGAATTGCTTGAACCTGGGCGGTGGAGGTTGCAATGAGCCGAGGTCGCGCCACTGCACTCCAGCCTGGTGCCTGGTGACAGAGTGAGACTGTCTCAAAAAAAAAAAAAAAAAAAAAAAAAAGAATTTTAAATAGAAGAAAATAATTTCAGAAAAAGAAGACTAAAAGTGTAAACACAAGAGAAGAAACATAGCAGATTATACCTTCAGATAAATGGAACCTTAAAAAGAGAAAAATTTTAAAAATTAAATGAGAACTGTAATATAAAGGATTTTATGAAAATGACAAATATTGAAGCTAGACAAAGAAGGTCCAACATTCAGGGCATCCTTAAAAAAAAAAAAGAAAAAAGACACTTGGTTTCAAAAAAAAAAAAGAAAGAAAGAAAGAAAATGGAGCAAATATTAAGCAATCAGTGGAGAAAACGTTCCTGAAATTAGGAAAAAATGTTTTGAACTACGTGTTGAAAAAATATATTGCATGCTTGAGGACATAATCTCAGAATAACAAACACCAAAAACATATTCTCCTAAAATTACTTGAGGTCAAAGTGAAACAAACTAAAATTTTTCTTTAGGCATCTTAAAAAAGGAAAGTGATTTATAAGAAAAAATATTACATTATCATTTTTTTTCAGTATCAGCGCTTTGTGCTAAAAGAAAATGAAATAGCATAGTTCATATAATAAAAAACAAATGTGAGCCCAACACTTTATATCAACCCAAACTTATTTTCGAGTATAAAGGGCATAGAAAAAGATGTTATCAACATGCAAAAATTCAGGAATTATTGTTCTTGTCTGGCATTCTTGGGGTATCTGCCGGAGAGCAAATTTCAGACAATCAAAATGTCTAGAAAAACCTTAACATAATTAGGCCGGCGCAGTGGCTCATACCTGTAATTCCAGCACTTTGGGAGGCCCAGGTGGAAGGATCACAAGGGCAAGAGATCGAGACCATCCTGGCCAACATGGTGAAACCCTGTCTCTACTAAAAATACAAAAATTGGCTGGGCACGGTGGCATGTGCCTGTAGTCCCAGCTACTGAAGAGGCCGAGAGAGGAGAATCGCTTGAATCCAGGGGGTAGAGGTTGCAGTGAGCTGAGATCAGTCACTGCACTCCAGCCTGGAGACAAAGCGAGACTCTGTCAAAAACAAACAGGAAAATGACACCATAATTAATGGTGGTGAGCATTAAATATATATTTACTTACAGAATTTAGACTTAAGAAGAACTGAAAAAGGAGAGGGTATAATATGTAATGACTCGCGGAATGTAGATATAGTAAAATATAAAAATCAGGAGAAGATTGGAAGAGAGTAATGCGGAAGATGTTTTGATTGTTTTAGTATTAGACTTGTTTTCTTGGGACTGGTGAGTATTTAAAATAGGATGAAGCACATGAGTAACTATGGACTACTCTAAGGTTATCACTCCATGTGTTTATGAAAACCAGGGGTCTTGATATGGAAGGAAGGAGACACAGATGTTTTATCACAGAAGGAGTTAAAAGCCTACAGATATGTGTATGTATATAGATAAATATATACACACATATACATATATATATTTATATATTTATCAGTATGGATATATATGAAATATCAGTATGGGCTCATAAAGCCCTTTATTTCTAAAAAATATAAATGCAAATGTAAACTTTCTAGCTCTGTCCATTGCAAAGGTCTAGAAAAAATGACTAACCAAATAACAATTATCTCCCTTTGTGAAAGACTGTAATCTTGATAGAAATCAGTGATTCTTGGAGATTCCGTTTCTGGTGCAAGAAATTTACCAGATGAGCTCAAAACATCTTGTCATACCAGATCACAGAGAAACTATTAAAGACTAATTGTGTTAAAGACACATAGGAGGTAATTTTATGAAGCTTCCATTAGCCAAAATGAGAACACTTAAATGACAGTAAGAATGATATTATCGATTGATTATGTCACCAGTTGTGTTTGAGTTCATAAATTTATAATAAAAATTTAACTTGTCATTTTTGGAGGATGACATGGGACATTATCTGGAAAACTGCAGAGAAAGAGGATGAAGCGTTTTTCATGCTTTCCCTACATGAAATGTAGCTTACTGGGAAGCCAAAGAGTAGACAACAGAAAATGTTTATTAAAGTATTACAGCTAATAAATAGAAAAATTAGTGATAGAATTAGGATAACACAATTTATAGATGAAGTCATTGAACATCAAAGGCTGCTAACATCAGACAAAAGAAACAAGCAGATAAAATGGGGCCTTCCGATGAAAAGCATACCACCGGCACCTACATATTTGCCCAGAGAATTGAACCTGAGTCTGATCCATTTTCTAGATCCAGCTGCTCATTTATATAAAATACAGTGGACAAAGGAACATATTGAACTGCACCATGGGTTATCAAAGGAAACAAGAGCCAGACACTAGTGAAAGCAGTAAACTTGATGTATTCAGAAACTACTACAATAGGAAAAAAAGACTGGTGTTGAGCTGAAGTCAATTCTGGATATCAGAAGGAAAAGTGGGAATTAAAGCTCAAAGAGCAGGGTGAGGGAGCTAGTGGATGAAAAATAACTAAGAGGAGTTCTCAAGATTAGGAGGATTCTTGCTAATATGACTTAATAAGAATCTTGCTGAAGATAAGCCAGAGCAATTAATACTGTTATGGCTTCAGTGTGTCCCCTTCAAAACTCATGTTGAAATTTGATTCCCAATATGGTAGTGTTGGGAGTTAGGGCCTAGTGAAAGGTGTTTAGATGATGGGGGGCATTGCTGTCCTTAATGCAGTCTCATGAGTTCTCACTCTCACAGGAAGGGATTAGTTCCCATGAAAGCAGGTTGTTCTAAGCAAGCCCAGCCTCTTGTGCATGTCTCTTTGCACATGCTCATTTGCCTTCCTCCTTCTCTATCGTATTGACACAGCATGAGGCCCTCATCAGAAGTGGAACATATGTCAGTATCATGCTTTTGGAATTTTCAGCCTTGGAACCATGAGATAAAGACATATCTTTTCTTTATAAATTATCCAGTCTCAGCTATTCTGTTATAGGAACACAAAACAGACTTAAACAGATATCAAGGACGGGGGATATGGAATTTAATTAGACATCAAGAGTGATCTAATATTAAGAATGGGGGAATTTTTGGTAAACTGCTACAATTTGGACTGGCCAGGCCAAAGACAGGGCCCAAGAACAAGGTCAAAAAGAGGGCTCAGAGGAGCCTGTTTAAAGTTTGGCCAAGGAAGGAGTCTTAGAGTATGCAAGCAGCTATATCAAGATGGTGGGAAACTACAGGTTAAATGGCTTAGCCCTTTCAATAAGTTGCAAAGAAAAGAAATGGACAGAGGGAGACCTGTAGATTAAGAGCATTAAATCATATATAACACATTAAAAATAATAAATAGGCACTATTAAACTATTAAGACTAAGGATATACACATGGTCTAATGGTTGGATAATATTCCCTAAAAAGTTCTCTCCCTCTAGTACCTGTAGATATGAAATTATGTAAAAATAGGGTCTTTGCAGATGTAATTAAGTTCAAGATCTTAAGATGATATCATCCTGAATATAGACAGCGTTCAATCCAATTGCAGGAGAAAGGAGTATGAGATTTTAGACACATAAACACACAGGAAAAGACCATGTGAAGACAGAGACAGAGATTGGAAATAGAGACACCTATACATCAAGAAATTCCAAAGATTGCCAGCAGTCACCTGAGCTGGGAAGTAGGCATGAAATGAATTTTCTCTTAGAGCCCCCAGAGGAACCAACTCTGCCAATGCCTTGATTTTACATTTCTGGCCTCTAAAACTGGGAGGGAAAAAATTTCTCTTGTTTTAAGCCACCCACTTTCTGGTAAATTTTTTATGATAGGCCTAGGAGGTGAACAGACATGAATATACAAAAAATACAAGGAAGTGATTACCATGCAAATAATAATTATTCCCTATCCAGAGACGAGGCTGAGATTAGAATGAGGTATATGGAGATCTTACATGGAGGCTGAAAATTTCTGTTCTTGACCTAGATGGTGAAGGCAGTGGTGTTCACTGTACAGTTCTTGACTTCCACAATTGCTTTATGTGATTTGCTGTTTCTGGGTCTTGCTTTCCATACAAATGCTTTTAAAGTCCACATATAATCCTTATGGCTCCATCCCATATAAAATTCCCAGCATTTTTTTCTAAAAGAAAATTACGTTTGTCTGATAATGTATTCTTGACAAATCCATGTTAATCGCATCTTCTACAATTTTTGCCAATTAATAATTTGTCTTTTTTAAATACTCCCATTATCAAAAGCATTATTAACTGATTTTGTTTACCAGTTGTATATTCTCCTCTACCCTCTGTAAAGAAGTGTCTTTTGACTGCCCAGTTTGATTGAAGCAATCAGCCCAGCACTGGGTGTCATTGCCCTTTACTGATTTGAACACACTACTTTAAAAAGCAATCTTGAATCACTTCCCTCCCAAGTCCAATGTAGTTTTTTACCTTCCATCATAAATGATGCATACTCTGTCTCACAATTGACCTTTTAAAATATGTTATCAAAAGGGAGGCTAAAAATAGCATTACTCATTTCTCCTTGGGTTTTTAATATTTTCTATTACTTGTTTTTCATTTTCTACCTGTTGAGTATGGAAAATTCTTGGTTCCCCCAGTCTCTTCTTTTGGGTGAGGAAAAAGGCAAAGGTTTCTCCATTGCCTTTATGTATCTTACTAGCTATACTGCTTATTGTTTGTCTATGCCATAGCACTGAATCACAATAAAAATCAGATTCCATTTCCCAGGAATCATACTGAACCTGAATAAGTAATTTTCCAGCTCATGACTGATTTGTTAGTCTTCTGAAATAAGAAATTTCTGTGTATCATGGAGCTTTCTGTGCTTATTTACTAATATGCTCTAATTTTTTTTTCCTTGGGAGGACTTTTGATGATTGACTTAAATTAAAATGGAAAAGAGTGAGAAAAACCACAAATAATTCCAGGACCAGATGTAATACATAGGCTTGCACACTGGCTTACCTTTCATTCTTGAAGCACCTTTTCTTGCTGGCTTTCTATCCTCCTGCCCTTAACTGCTATTGCCCTCAGTATTGGAAAAGCACCAGACTGGGTTTGTTCTAAATTCGTGCTCTGATTTTCCTTTACTTGGCTGTGTAAAACTGAGTAATTTGTTTCCACACTTTTGATCTCCGCTTTCTTGAGTAAGTCTTGGTCAAGAAACTCCTTGTTCAAATGAACCTTCTTCAGGAAAAGTCCTACAACTAAAATAGGTAAAAACAGAAATATTCTCTCTCTCTCTTTCTCTCTGTGTGTGTGTGTGTGTGTGTGTTGACTTTTTGAAAGTGGAGGGGAAAAGAGGGGAAGCCTGGCCAATTGTTTTTTGTCTCCTGGTTCTGGAACAGTATACAGTGATTGCTTGGGCTAATTTCTCTAGTTTCTGCTATTTGAGGACATCCATTTGTAAATTAGTTTTCAGGTTTAGTCATGGACATGAATAGTGAAATATTAACTTAGAAAAATACTAGACTGTTTTTGTTTTAAATATATTTTAGTATCTTAGGGTAATGTGTAGAAACACAGGAGCCAGGTGTATAGATATGATGAAAGATCCTAATGTATTAAAAATATGTGTCTATATATGTTCCAAATAATGCCAATTTACAGACAACTTTTCAGAATGTGGCGGCACAGTTATGTGGTCCAGACTTCACCAGGAGGATCTCTTTGGTAGGGACAACATGCTTCATTGGCCAGTCCCCAGCATTCCAGGATCAAAACTTGATTCTATCTTTGTACCCAGAATTAGGCTGAGGATTGTGAAGCTACCCTTTTAAAGAAGCACCGTATGAGCAAGAATGCAGATTTACTCATTTACAATGAGAAATATAACTTCCAGTCTAATTAGGCAGTCAAGCCAACTAGTCAACATATTCTCTTCTCTGTTGGAAAGTAATTTTTGATGAAGCCAAATTACCTTCACAAGATTGATTATCAAGCAGAGAATCTGAGTTGGATTTCTTTAAGAACTGGTGGCATCAATTTATGATTGCTTGGCAAGCTCATCTCTCTATAAATGTATGTCTATAAGAGAACTGGTTCCAAACACTTTTAGTTACTAGACAAGATAGAACTGCCCATTATATAAGGAGGTAAAAACAGAACTACTCTTGATTGAGACTGGGGACCTGGAGTTCTGCCTGTTGGGCCCCTGTCACATCAAGTGTCCCTGAGGTACCCCTAAAGAATTGCCTGAAACCTGAAGAGCCTTAGTTTGTCTTTATTCCCTAGTCAAGGCTCTTGGGCTTTAATTTCTCATACTACATGGAAATAATCTCTTAGTTGATGCATTTTTCTTCAGATTCATTAGGTTAGTTATAAGTTTTTAAAATGTTAATATTGCTAGACTTTTCTGATCCTTTGGATTTGGGTATTATTATATAGCCTCCATCTCATATTCACAATTTTTTTAGGATTAGATTCTACTTTTTAAGGAATAGTTGTAGAACTTAATATTATTCATTACCTAGTCATTCCTCTTCCTTAATTTGCTTTCAAAATATCATTTTGTACTCATAAGGGTGGTACCATATTCCATCCTTATGTAATGAAATATAAGGTAGACTATACTATCTGATTCCACAAATTCTGTTTCCTAGGACCTGATATTTACAGATACCATTTTGCCAGTATTCCATTTAGTTACTAGCACCTTTTCACCCTGTTACATAAAAGATCTAAATGACATCCCATGTGAAGGATGTGATAATTTTTTTGATAAGTGGGATTATGGAAATAATTGACAAAACAGAAACAGAAAATAACAAAACAGTGGAACAGAGGTCAAGAAACAAAATGTTTATTCTAACTTTGCCACCAATTTTCTTTGCAACAAATTAGTGGCAAAGTTAGAATTCCCTCCCCCAACATTGGAAATTATAATTTGGCATGAGATTTGGGTGGCAACACAGATCCAAATCATATCAGGGGATAAAGAGAAAGATCATTTGAGGGTTGTCAGGGAAGGCTTCATGGAGGGGATATGTTATTTAGTTGGAATCACTGAAACTAGTATAATTTGAACAAGGAGGCAAAAGCACAACCTAGGGAGAGAAAGCAGTGTGAATAAAAGCATAATGGCAGGAAAACATGAGAGGGAATGGAGGTTTATGGGGGAATAGCATAGAAATTTTCCATAAATTATGGGAAGAAGAGTGGTGAGAATACTGGACATTTTTTGAAAAAGGACCAGGAATATTTAAAATTTTTTATTAGCAGGGAGGAGCGGCTGATCACTTCTATGGAAAACAGTGACAAAACTGAAGTTGTGCCTTGAGAAGATGAGTCTGGTAGCAGTAGGATGGAGAGGGAAGTATGTGTTGGAGGAGGCAGAAAGTAGAACCAGTTAGAAACAAGTTCAAGTTCATCTGACAAAGGGCTGATATCCAGAATCTACAAAGAACTGAAACAGATTTACAAGAAAAAAAACAAACAAGCCCATTCAAAAGTGGGCGAAGGATATGAACAGACACTTTACAAAAGAAGACATACATGAAGCCAACAAACACATGAAAAAATGCTCATCATCACTGGTCATTAGAGAAATGCAAATCAAAACTACATTGAGACACCACCTCACGCCGGTTAGAATGGCGATCATTAAAAAATCTGGAGACAACAGATGCTGGAGGGGATGTGGAGAAATAGGAACACTCTTACACTATTGGTGGGAGTGTAAATTAGTTCAACCATTGTGGAAGACAGTGTGGCAATTCCTCAAGGACCTAGAAATAGAAATTCCATTTGACCCAGCAATCCCATTACTGGGTATATATCCAAAGGATTATAAATCATTCTACTATAAGGACACATGCACACGAATGTTCATTGCAGCACAGTTTACAATAGCAAAGACCTGGAAC
>PVKV010042966.1:0-10365 GCA_004027835.1 Alouatta palliata | reverse complement strand
TTTTTGATGGCTGCATAATATTCCATGGTGTATATGTGCCACATTTTCCCTGTCCAGTCTATCATCGATGGGCATTTGTGTTGGTTCCAGGTCTTTGCTATTGTAATCAGTGCTGAAATGAACGATCATGTGAATGTGTCCTTAAAACATAATGATTTATATTCCTTTGGATATATACCCAGAAATGGAATTGCTGGATCAAGTGGAATTTCTGTTTCTAGGTCCATGAGGAATCGCCACACTGTCTTCCACAATGGTTGAACTAATTTACACTCCCACCAACAGCGTAAAAGTGTTCCTATTTCTCCACATCATCTCCAACATTTGTTGTCTCCAGATTCTTTAATAATTGCCATTTTAACTGCGTGAGATGCTATCTCAATGTAGTTTTTACTTGCATTTCTCTAATGACCAGTAATGATGAGCATTTTTTCATGTTTGTTGGCCTCATGTGTGGCTTCTTTTATGAAGTGTCTGTTCATATCCTTTGCCCATTTTTGAATGGGGTTGTTTGTTTTTTTTCTTGTAAATCTTTAGTTCTTTGTAGATTCTGAATATCGGCTCCTTGTCAGATGGGTAGACTGCAAAAATGTTTTCCCATTCTGTTGGTTGCTGATTCACTCTAATGACTGTTTCCTTTGCCGTGCAGAAGCTGTGGAGTTTGATTAGGTCCCATTTGTCTATTTTGGCTTTTGTTGCCAATGCTTTTGGTGTTTTGGTCATGAAGTCCTTGTGTATGCCTATGTCCTGAATGGTTTTGCCTAGATTTTCTTCTAGGGTTTTATGGTGTTAGGTCTTATGTTTAAGTCTTTAATCCATCTGGAGTTAATTTTAGTGTAAGATGTCAGGAAGGGGTCCAGTTTCTGCTTTCTGCACATGGCTAGCCAGTTTTCCCATCGTTTATTAAACAGGGAATAATTTCCTATTGCTTGTTTTTTTCCAGTTTGTCAAAGATCAGATGGTTGCAGGTGTATTGTGTTGCCTCCAATGCCTCTGCTCTCTTCCACTGGTCTATATCTCCGTTTTGGTACCACGATCATGCTGTTTTGATTACTGTAGCCTTGTAGTATAGCTTGAAGTCCAGTAGTGTGTTGCCTCCCACTCTGTTCTTTTTGCTTAGAATTGACTTGGCTATGCGGGCTCTCTTTTGGTTCCCTATGAAGTTTAAGGTGGTGTTTTTCCATTTCTTTGAAGAAGGTCATTGGTAACTTCATGGAGATAGCATTGAATCTGTAAATTGCTTTGGGCAGTATGGCCATTTTCACGATATTGATTCTTCCTAGCAATTAACATGGAATATTTCTCCATCTGTTTATGTTGTCTCCTATTTCTTTGTGCAGTGTTTGGTAGTTCTCCTTGAAGAGGTCCTTTACGTTTCTTGTTAGTTTTATTTCTAGGTATTTGATTCTCTTTGTAGCAATTGTGAATGGCAGTTGATTCTTGATTTGGCTCTCTTTAAGTCTGTTATTTGTGTATAGGAATGCTTATGATTTTTGCACATTGATTTTGTATCCTGAGACTTTGCTGAAGTTGCTTATCAGTTTCAGGAGATTTTGGGATGAGATGATGGGGTCTTCCAGATATACAATCATGTCATCTGCCAATGGAGACAATTTGACTTCCTGTTTTCCTATTTGAATACCCTTTATTTCTTTTTCTTGCCTGATTGCTCTGGCTAGAACTTCCAGTACTATATTGAATAGGAGTGGTGAGAGAGGGCATCCTTGTCTAGTGCCAGATTTCAGAGGGAATGCTTTCAGTTTTTGCCCATTCAGTATGATATTGGCTGTTGGTTTGTCATAAATAGCTCTTATTATGAGATACGTTCCATCAATACCTAGTTTATTGAGGGTTTTTAGCATAAAGTGCTGTTGAATTTTGTCAAAGGCCTTCTTTGCATCAATTGAGATTATCATGTGGTTTTTGTCTTTGGTTCTGTTTATGTCGTGAATTATGTTTATAGACTTGCATATGTTAAACAAGCCTTGCATCCCCAGGATTAATCCTACTTGATCATGTCGGATAAGCTTTTTGATGTGCTGTTGCAATAGGTTTGCCCGTATTTTATTAAAGATTTTTGCATCTGTTTATCATGGATATTTGTCTAAAGTTTTCTGCTCTTGTTGAGTCTCTGCTGGGTTTTTGTGTCATGATGACGTTGGTCTCATAAAATGATTTGGGAAGGATTCCCTTTTTGGATTGTTTGGAACAGTTTCAGAAGGAATGGTATCAGCTCCTCTTTTTATGTCTGTTAGAATTTGTCTGTGAACCCATCTGGACATGGGTTTTTTTTGGGTGGCGGCCTCTTAATTGCTGACTCAACTTCAGAACTTTTTATTGGTCTATTCAGGGTTTCTACTTCTTCCTGGTTTAGGTTTGGGAGGATGTAAGTGTCCAGGAATTTATCCATTTCTTCCAGTTTTACTAGTTTATGTGCACAGAGTTGTTTGTAATAATCTGTGATGATGCTTTGAATTTCTGTGGAATCTTTGGTGATATCTCCTTTATCTTTTTTTATTGCATCTGTTTCATTATTCTCCCTTTTCTTTTTTATTAATCTGGCTAGTGGTCTGTCTATTTTGTTGATGTTTTCGAAAAATCAGCTCCTAGATTTGTTGATGTTTTAAGTTTTTTTGTGTCTCTATCTCCTTCAGTTCTGCTCTGATCTTAGTGATTTCTTGTCTTCTGATAGATTTTGAGTTTTTTTTTAAATCTTGCTCCTCTAGCTCTTTCAATTTTGACAATAGGGTATCAATTATAGCTCTTTCCTTGCTTCTCATGTGGGCATTTATTGATCTATATTTTCCCCTAGAGACTGATATAAATGTGTCCCAGAGATTCTGGTATGTTGTGTCTTCATTCTCGTTGGTTTTGAAGAACATCTTTATCTCTGCCTTCATTTCATTATTTATCCAGTCAACATTCAAGAGCCTGTTGTTCAGTTTCCATGTAGCTGTGCGCTTCTGAGATAATTTCTGTGTTCTGAATTCTAACTTGATTGTACTGTGGTCTGAGAGATTGTTATGATTTCTGTTCTTTTGCATTTACTGAATGCGATTTACTTCCAGTTATGTGGTCATTTTTAGAGTAGGTGTGATGTGGTGCTGAGAAGAATGTATATTCTGTGGATTTGGAGTGGAGAGTTCTGTAAATGTCTATTAGGTTTGCTTGGTCCAGGTCTGATTTCAAGTCCTGGATATCCTTGTAAATTTTCTGTCTCATTGATCTGTCTAATATTGGCAATGGTGTTTTAACATCTCCCACTATTATTGTGTGGGAGTCTAAGTCTCTTTAAGTCATTAAGAACTTGCCTTATATATCTGGGTGCTCCTGTATTGGGTGCGTATGTATTTAGGATTGTTAGCTCTTCTTGTTGCATTGATCCTTCCACCATTATGTAATGTCCTTCTTTACCTCTTTTGATCTTTTTTGGTTTAAAGTCTATTTTATCAGAGATGAGAATTGCAACTCTTGCTTTTTTTTGTTTTAATGTCCATTTGGTTGGTAAATCTTCTTCCATCACTTTATTTTCAGCCTTTGTGTATCCTTGCATGTGGGATGGGTTTTCCATATACAGCACACCAATGGGTTTTGGTTTTTTATCCAATTTGCCAGTCTATGTCTTTTGATTGGGGCATGTAGCCCATTTACATTTAGGGTTAATATTGTTATGTGTGAATTTGATCGTGCCATCTTGATACTAGCTGGCTGTTTTGTCCATTAGTTGATGCAGTTTCTTCATTGTGTTGATGTTCTTTACCATTTGGTATATTTTTGGAGTGTCTGGCACTGGTTGTTCCTTTCTATATTTAGTGCCTCTTTCAGGAGCTTTTGTAAAGCAGGCCTGGTGGTGAGGAAATCTCTGAGTACTTGCTTGTTCATGAAGAATTTTATTTTTTCTTCACTTATGAAGCTTAGTTTGGCTGGATATGAGATTCTGGGTTAAAAGTTCTTTTCTTTAAGGATGCTGAATATTGGCCCAAACTCTCCTCTGGCTTGTCAGGTTTCTGCTGAGAGATCCACTCTGAGTCTAATGGGCTTCCCTTTGTGGGTAACCCGACCTTTCTCTCTGGCTGCCCTTAGCATTTTCTCCTTCATTTCAACCCTGGTGAAGCTGATGATTATGTGCCTTGCGGTTGCTCACCTTGAGGAATATCTTTGTGGTGTTCTCTGTATTTCCTGGACTTGGATATCAGCCTACCTTGCTAGGTTGGGGAAATTTTCCTGGATAATATCCTGAAGAGTATTTTCCAGCTTGGATTCATTCTCTCTGTCACATTCAGGTAATACTATGAAATGTACATTTTCACGTAGTCCCATTTTTTTTGGAGACTTTGTTCATTCCTTTTTACCCTTTTTTTCTCTACTCTTGCCTTCTCGTTTTATTTCATTGAGCTGATCTTTGACCTCTGATATCCTTTCTTCTGTTTGGTCAATTTAGCTGTTGAAACTTGTGTATGCTTTGTAAAGTTCTCGTGTTGTGTTTTTCAGCTCCATTAATTAACTTATATCCCTCTCTACGTTGTTTATTCTTATTAGCATTTCATCAAATCTTTTTTCAATGTTCTTAATTTCTTTGCATTGGGTTAGAACATGTTCTTTAGCTCACAGAAATTTCTTATTACCCATCTTCTGAAGCCTGATTCTGTCAATTCATCACTCTAATTCTCCATCCAGCCTTGTTCCCTTGCTGGTGAGGAGTTGTGACCCCTTGTAAGTGGAGAGGCGTTCTGCTTTCAGGTGTTTTCGTCCTTTTTGCGCTGGTTTCTTCCCCTCTTTGTGGATTTATCCACCTGTCGTCTTTGTAGTTGCTGACTTTCAGATTGGGTCTCTGAGTGAATATCCAGTTTGTTGATGATGAATTTATTTCTTTCTGTTTCTTAGTTTTCCTTCTAACAGTCAGGCCCCTCTGCTGTAGGAGTGCTGAGGTCGACTCCAGGCCCTGCTTACATTGGGATCACCTGCAGTGGCTGCAGAAAAGTAAGGGTTGCTGTGAGTTTCTCCTTCTGCTATCTTTGTCCCAGAAGGATACCCGCCGGCTGTTGGTCTGAGCTGTCCTGTATGAGGTGACTCTTTGTATATACGGGGCTCAGAGAGATGCTTGAGGAGACAGTTTGTCCTTTATAGGAGCTCAAGTGCTGAGCTGTGAACTCTACTGTTCATTCAGAGCTGCTGAGCAGGTACGTTTAAGTCTGCTGCAGCAGAAGTCATAAACCCCTTTTTTCCCCCAGGTGCTCTGTCCCAGGGAGTTAGGACTTTATTTATTAGTTTCCGTTGTGCTGAAGCCTTTTTTGCCGGGCTGCACTGCCCAGTGAGGAGGTAGCCTAGTCACTGTCTGCCTGCAGAGGCTTTGCTGAGCTGCTGTGGGCTCCACCCAGCTGCCGTGTGAACTTCCCTGCTGTCTTATTTATACACGTTTAGTTAGAACTGCCTCAGTAATGGTGAGCTGCCTCGGCAATGGCAAAGTACCTCCGTAGTGGTGGACTGCCTCGGTAATGGCAGACGTCCCTCCCCGACAGAGCTCTACCGTCGTGGGTTCGGCTGTGCTTGCTATGAATCTCTCAATCCAGAGCGTTTCTGATTGTTGTTTTTTGTGGGGTTGGGACCAGTGGAGCCTGATCACCTGGCTTCCTGCCTGAGAGCCTTTTTTTTAGTTGAATCGTCTAGTATCTTCCAGCTTTTCCGGCAGCCTGTTGAAAAGGCACAGGGATCTGTGTGATCTGCAGCCAGCCACTGCACCAGCTGAAACAGTGGCACTGAGATTTGTGGTGCTTTTTTGCCCGGGGAATCTCCTGGCCTGGCTCCCTGTTTCAGTCCTTTTTTTAATCAGTTGAATGGGTGACTCTGCCTTCCTGGAGCTCCAATCACCAGCTAAAACAGAGCTCAGACCCGTGTATTTTGTATGGAGAACTGCCATGCCGGGGCACTAGCAAAACAGCTGTGCTTGCCAAAACAGACGCACCAGCCAAAACAGCTGCACTGGCGACCCGTGGGGCTCCTCCACCTGGGAATCTCCTGGTCTGTGGGCAATAAAAGTCCTTCTGGAAATGAGGTGTCCACTCACCCTCCATGCTTTCACTGGGAGCTGCAATCCTGAAGTGCTCCTAATAGGCCATCTTGGTTCCCTCTTGAGTCAAAAATTTTTCTAGAGCCCAGGATTTCAGCCCTGTCTCCCTCTCTTCTCTCTAATCCCTTATCTACCTGCCAGAATTCTGACTCCACCACCTGAGTTTAATTTATTGTACACTTAAGTTGAAAACTGGTTTCTTATGTCGATTTTCTCTCTAAACTGTAACCTTCCCTTGCTTCTAGTATTGTCTCTTCAGGGTGGCAAGCAGAAAATAACTGATCATAACGTCTTGAATTCTTTGTGTGTTATGCAAACTTCATTTAAAACCATTCTAGAATACGCATCCACATGCCACCTACCCACCAGTACTCTTTATTCTTTAGCTGGGAAAGAAGAAGATTGTGTGTGGTGCCTTGAATCCATATTGGTTTATACGTCTATTTCTTTGCACGCCTTGTTTATGTTGTTTACCAATGTCCTGCCTTTTTCATAAGAGTTCCTTCATGAATGAATACAGGTGTTCCTGAAGAAAATGTAGTGATAGATAATGTTGTGTCCTGGTGGCACTTAAATGAGAAGAGATGTTTGGAAAGCTGAGACAGGAAAAAACACTCTCCTTTAAAATATTCTTTTCCTCTTTCTTTAGAGATATAAGCTTGACTTATTCCACTGTGAGTTTTTAATGATCTAAATGAGAACACCTTTGCTGGAAGTAGAGCTAAAAGTGCAATCATTTCCC
The DNA here is from genome assembly GCA_004027835.1 of Alouatta palliata. Lineage (NCBI taxonomy): Eukaryota > Metazoa > Chordata > Mammalia > Primates > Atelidae > Alouatta > Alouatta palliata. Next base: position 3,556 of record PVKV010042966.1, on the reverse strand, counting down.
TGTCTAAGCACAGCACTTTACGCCAGAAGAAGAAAAAAAAAGACTCATGAGCATGAGACACAGGCTAAATTTAACACCACCTTAGATCCTCTCCCAACCAAGTAGAGAGCAAAAGGTGTTTCTCTAAGAAAAGAAGAAAAAGCATATAGGAATTTAGTCTTTCATCCCTCTAAACAGTGTAAGGTTGTATATTCAGTGTGAAAAGGAAATTTCTATGTGTCAGTGGTGAGGAGGTGCTATATAAGCCTAATAACTTTTTCTGAGTCCTCTGAGTCCTTTTTACAAAGAATTGAGCCAGAGAGCAATCTGGGGAACCCTCAATAAAGTAAGATACCTTTCAATGTTTAGATTGTTTTTACCCGCTACAAATAACTTTAATTCACTCCCTAAATCACACCTCATGCAGATCCCAAATAAATAGCCGATGTATTATTTTGGTGCAAAAGTAATTGTGGTTTTGTGTTTACCTTTAAAGACAGTATCTAATATATGAAATAATTCATGAAGTAACTGGGATGTATTAGTTTTCAAACTTATTTCAGTCAAAAGGACATATATACAATCAATAAAACAGAACTGCTTTGATACAGCAGGTGAAAGTTGACAAGGAAAGACTTCTGCTTTCTGGGCAGTGGCTGCTGAAGCATTTGCACGGAGGTCAGTAAGTCTTATTTTGAAAGTCACTGAAAGGTTTGAAAATGACTTTACACATCAAGCCAAGATATCTGAGTGTTTGTGCATAATTTTATACAACCTATAAAAAAATCATAAGACTGCATGCCATTTCAACTGTAACGAGCTGGAATTGTATCTGTGCACTACATATAAATGATGCAGAAATCCAGAGGATTGTTGAGTTTGAAGAATCCCCTACATGAAGAAACTTTCTCCATAAAAATTCTTTCTTTACTGATAACTTCAAAAATTGAAACAGAAGTTCAAAAAATAAACAGATCATTTAAAAAGAAAATGATTAAAATATTTTGGATTCACAAAAGTCAGATATCCATCAATAAAACTTCATAACCTGGTATGAAGCAATGTTGATTTACCCAACGGATGTGATGTGATAACATTTTAAAGTACTAGAAGAGGGAAGAGTCCCTTTGCAATCAGATGCTGAGACTTAAAAGCTCCGGGTACTAAAAAAGAAATGACACGATTCTGATAACATCCCCCTTGGTTAAAATGTAATATTTCCTAGAAAATAAAACTGAAAACCAATGATATTCCATAATAGATTCGATCTGTTGTGTGTGCCTCAGGGAAAAAGTATCAGAATATGTTCATACATTCGTGAAATAGTTTAGAGAAAAAAAATCGTCATTTTTTCTCCCATAAATGTTGCTGAAATAATTTTATGGATTATTCATTGTGTTAAGATGAACTAGAAATAAATTTATCTCATGCCATACATGCCATGCAATGTATACATGCAATATAACCCAAGCCATGCAGTTCAACTCAGATTTTCAAAGATACTTATGAATAGATGTAACCAATCCCACCCTTTCCTAGAATTCTTAGTTTTAAGATACTATAAGGAAAACAGTAATTTGTGGACAGACTATTAACTTAGAAACGTTTCCATGGTTCTCAAACTGTTTTAAATATTTTAATTTCTCAACTATTATAAAATTAAACAAGAAAAGAGAAACACCACATTGAGAAATGTGCAGAATGCTTTCCCAATAATTTGAATCAGTTTCTGTTAAGCAATCCTTTGTACATAAGTTTCTGGAGATAGAAAAATAAAACAGCTGCTACCCTTGTGAAATTGATATTCATTTAATTTTATTTTAACATAATTCATATTTTAAAACATATATAAAGTTGGTATGTCTGTAGATAGTTTCCATAAGTAGTAAAAAAAGATTTCATTTTAAAAAGGAGAAGGGAGACAATTAATCCAAAGATAAAATTATTAGATGAGAAACAATTTCTGTACAATTCAAGCAAATAAGACCTCTTTTGCTAGAATGCCTGAAGTGACTAAATGTGGAGGGCTTCCTAACAATGGTTCATCTTTTAAAAAAAATTTTTCCTATGTAATTATGCCTCTGAATGTTTTGCTTACATCATCCTATACTTTTCATAAAGATAACATTACTTGGAGGAAAAACAGCAGTAACTTGAGGGTCCAGAAGTTAGATGAAAGAACACAATAGGAATGATAAGGACAATCCGAGATTGTGTAACTGCTTTTTCAGTCTGGGTTTTCACAACCTCCAAGCACTAGTTTATGTTGTCTCCTGAGGCTACAAAACACTGTCTTTAAATATGAATGTTCTGTGTAAAGTTAATAATATATTTAAGCACTCTCACTCAGAAGAAGAAAGCCTTAGGGGAACTAAAGCATAAGTAGATAATATTTTTGAAATTAAAAAATTTCTTAGGTCCCATTTCTTTATTTTGGCTTTTGTTGCCAATGCTTTTGGTATTTTGGTCATGAAGCCCTTGTCTATGACTATGTCCTGAATGGTTTTGCCCAGATTTTCTTCTAGGATTTTTATGGTGTTAGGTCTTATGTTTAACTCTTTAATGCATCTGGAGTTAATTTTAGTGTAAGGTGTCAGTAAGGGGTCCAGTTTCTGCTTTCTGCACATGGCTAGCCAGTTTTCCTAACACCATTTATTAAACAGGAACTCCTTTTCTCATTGCTTGTTTTTGTCAGGTTTGTCAAAGATCGGATGGTTGTAGATGTGTTGTGTTTCCTCGGAGGCCTCTGTTCTGTTCCATTGGTCTATATCTCTGTTTTGGTACCAGTACCATGCTGTTTTGATTACTGTAGCTTTGTAGTATAGTTTGAAGTCCGGTAGTGTGATGCCTCCAACTTTGTTCTTTTTGCTTAGAATTGACTTGGCTATGCAGGCTCTCTTTTGGTTCCATATGAAGTTTAAGGTGGTTTTTTCCAGTTCTGAGAAGAAAGTCATTGGTAGCTTGATTGGGATAGCATTGAATCTGTAAATTACTTTGGGCAATATGGCCATTTTCACGATATTGATTCTTCCTAGCCATGAACATGCAATGTTTCTCCATCTGTTTGTGTCCTCTCTTACTTCATTGAGCAGTGGTTTGTAGTTCTCCTTGAAGAGGTCCTTTACGTTCCTTGTTAGTTGTATTCCTAGGTATTTTATTTTCTTTGTAGCAATTGTGAATGGCAGTTGGCACCTAATCAAACTGCACAGCTTCTGTACAGAAAAAGGAACAGTCATTAGACTGAATCTGCAACCAACAGAATGCAAAAAACTTTTGCAGTCTACCCATCTGACAAAGGGCTGATATCAAGAATCTACAAAGAAATGAAACAATTTACAAGAAAAAAATCAAAAAAGCCCATTCAAAAGTGGGCGAAATATATGAACAGACACTTTACAAAAGAAGACATACATGAAGCCAACAAACATATGAAAAAATGCTCATCATCACTGGTCATTAGAGAAATGCAAATCAAAACTACATTGAGATACCACCTCACGCCAGTTAGAATGGCGATCATTAAAAAATCTGGAGACAACAGATGCTGGAGAGGATGTGGAGAAATAGGAACACTCTT
>PVKV010042965.1:0-10367 GCA_004027835.1 Alouatta palliata | reverse complement strand
AAAAAAAAAAAAAAAAAAAAAGACATTTTGTATTATACTTGTATTTATTTACATGTGCCCTGGGTTTGAATTGGTGTAATTCCCTTCTATTTGGTATGTCCAGAAAAAATTTAAGAAGTAAAAGAATTACCCTGTCCTTCATCATAGCAGTGGTCATCACGATCTGGTTTCTTCCCCATAGTCTATTTCTTTCACAGGACTATTGCTGCTGAGTCTGGCCTTGGCTTTCCCACCTCCCTTGATTCTGTTAGTTCTAAGGCCCAGGGGCCACTCCAGCCAGCCCTGCAAGCCTAGTCCAAGCCCTGGGTGTTCTGGCATTGACTGCTGCATAGATACATGCCATTGCCTAGAGGAGAGTTTCAGAGAGAATCTAGCCTAGTGATTGACAAGTCAGAACTAGGCTAATTTCCTTGCATACACTGTAAGTGCTCAAAGACAGACTACCCTTTGGGGGTGAGAAAAACAGCAGGTGCCTCCAAAGCCAGCAGCAGGAGGTCCTTCTTGACCTTTCTTTGCCCCTCTCAGGAGGCAGCTGGTATTTGCCTTTTATTCTCCGGGATAAGATGGCTCTCATTAAATGTCTGAAAGATAGTTTGGAGGAGACAGCAGTTGCTCTTTTTCTTTGAGAAGAGGGATGTTATCTATCTTAAAAAGAAAAATATTGGTTTAGCCTCCTTACCACATATTTCCTGGGAGAGTATGGTATTTTGCCCTTTTGCATGACAAAGTGTCCTTGTAAAAAATAAGGTAACGAACTCATTTTTGACAGGTATTTAAAACCCTGGCATTTAGAAACTGGCCAGTGGCTTTTGCACTGACTCTGGATTATAAATGTCTAAAACATACTGAATAGGATAAGCAGAAAGTGTCGTGAGTGAATATTGTCACAATGATACATATTCAGATCATTTGCTCCTAATTGGCTCACAGTCTTCTATTTTATTTCTTGCTTAGACAAAGCAAGACATTGGAACTGTGTGCACACTATGAAATGCAAATGTTTCATTTCCTTACAAGATGAGTTTGCTTTTTAACAAATACATTTTGTATTCTAAATAACGATTCAACTTCAAGATTATCCACATAATTTGGGAGCACCTTTTTCTTCCCAATGAGCATTCTAAACCAGACACGAGGTGTGGCAAACCAGATTAAATATTTATAGCATTAAGTGATCCAGGGTATGGAGGCAATAGTCTTAGGAGTCTAGACTTTGGCAAGAAGAGAACAGACACCCTAAGAAAAGTAAGAAGGCAAATTCTAGGATGGGCAAATTACTATCTGAAGGCACCCAGAGGGACACCAATTGCCCCATCGGGGAGAAGGATGACAGACACAACAGGAAGGCACAAAGCTCATAGGAGAGGCAACTCTCCTGACATGGGAGACTCATGGAGAGAAAAGTTACGGGGCCCGTGATTTGGAAACAAAGGCCCTGTAAAGATTCTAAGGGGTTAACAGCAAATTATTCAAGTGACTATATCCAGCAGCTACAAAGCATGGCTATTACCTTTATAGGAAAAAGGCTTAGAAATTCATAGTTTAACCATATGTACACACACATACACACACACACACACACACACACACACAGAGAGAGAGAGAGAGAGAGAGAAAAATAAATATGGTCAATCTTCACTGAGCACAGTTTAATTAAATAACACCAGTCACTCAACAACACAGTTCAAATTTAAGTTACTCCATTACCTTGTGAATAACTACATAAGCTACAAACTTCCTTGCTAGCTCTTCAGTCAACAAATCACTGTGCAAATAACAGACTTCATGACCAATGACCAATCACATAACTTCTTTCTAAGTCAGTTAGCGATTGGTCACTGTGCATATATTTGTTGATGATTAACAGCAAGTGTGTAGCTGTATTGCCCGCTTCTCCCCCAGGAATAAACTTATTTACAAAATGGATATTTGAAAAAGGGATCTGGTCAATAACGATGAAAGAACAACAAAGAAACAAAGAGTAATAAAGCTGGAAGTGGAATTTGAATTAAATGTAAATGAAATTAAAGGAGCAATAGATGACCTTGGTAATATTGGCACTTCTGCCATTTGGGAGCCTCCATTATGCAGCTAGAGGAACTTAGTAAAGACAAAGTTATTGATATAAATATGGAAAGTGGTAGTGACAAGAAGGATGAAAAAATTATTCCAGAGGCAGCAAGGGAGGACAGCAAAAAAAATCTTCACATCAAGAAAACTCTTGGGGATATTTTACACCAAGAAAATCTCAAAAGGATAAGATATGGAAACTCATCCAGTCTTTGAAAGGAGTATGGCAATTTGCCAAGGCTTAAAAAACTAATTCCCTCTATACTATAGATTATATTAATAGGAGAGAAAGCCAAGCCCTGTTCAAAATACTCCTGATAAGATTTTAATAAAGAAATAAAATACTTAATCTTTCTAGTATCTTAAATTACATTGTCCTAAATAAATGTTCGTCTTTCTAATTTTTCATGTCTCTATATCTAAAGGTAAGCGCATTTTCAGTTTTGACAAAAATTTTTAAAGATCATGGGGCAATAATAATTTATCCTATTTATTATTAAAATCACATTGCACTGACTCAAGCTTTAATTAGTCCTGTTTACATTCCCACATGACTATGGAAAGCTACATTGCCTGGATTCATTAATGGATGGATGGGTGGATAGATGGACGAATGGGTGGATGGATGGATGGATGGATAAATGCATAGATAAATGGATAGATGGATTGATGAATGATGTATGGATGGTTAGATGATAGATAGATAGAGCCATATTGTCATATTGTCTATAACTTATCTTAAAACACTTCAGCCTAGATCAGGTGAACTATAAGTCCATATTACTTATTGTGGTTTTACACAACTAGGATAAAGGTATGATCCCAAGCTGTGTGTACCTGACATCTGAACAGTCTAGTAAGGGTGGGATCTATCCCTGAATTCCAATCAGGTAAGCAGAATCCTGCCCTGTTTATATTTTCCCATCTGCAATGTGCTTGATGGAATGCCTAAAAGAATTGGTTGCATAATTTTCTGTGTCCTTACTTGCTGGTATGTGTTGGTATGTATGTGCATTAGTAAGCTATTACCTCAAAAATGTGCAACAAGCTTGATAAATCAGTGACCTACACCATATTTCCCATGATTTATGTAACTGTGGGCTAGTTGAGTTTCAGTTGATCTTGCACTTATGGATTGTACTTTGAGGGTCTCATTTTACTGAAGCAGCAGCAGCTATCTGGAATATGTTCTCCTCTTGCTGGTGACAAAAGCTGAGAAAGCAATTTCAATTCGTGAGCTCATTTTAGGCCTCTACTGCAATATTTCCCATTGACCAAAGCAAGTTATACATCTGAACACTGAATCAAAAAGTGGGGAAATCAGGGACCCAGTATGAAGCATGGCTAGGTTGTGCTTAATACTACTGGGAAGGGATGAATTGAGACTGATAATTCACTCCACAGCAGCATGAAGAGTTCAAGCTAAGACTTATTTCCATTGTACTGTAACACTTGCCAGCTGCAAGGCTGTGGGAGAGGAGACCTCAGGCCCTCATTTACCACTATGAAGGCTAGTGTGGAGAGTCAAAATAACCTATTAATTATGACAAACCACATTAATTAAAGTCAATTTGTAATGAATGGTTTGAGTGCTGTCATTCTAAAATTTGATATTCTCTGTATCTTACTAAAGGTTTTAATAAAATACTGCTGATATGAAAATTAAATAAAAATAGAATATTGTCTGAGTGTTTTAGCCAAATGCCATTTCATAGGCTCTGTTGCTTTTCCCTAGCTCTGTTCACCAAGTCATGTTTGAAGAACCACAGCAAAGAAGAGAGTAGAAATGGAAAAAAGAGCCCATTCCATAAATTTCTCACTATCCCAGACTGTGGATATTTCACCGTCTAAATGGGAATCAGGCCCACAGGGAGTTTGCTTACTGATTTGTACCTCCTGTGTCTACCCATTATCTGCCCAAGCTAATATATGAGGGGGCTTTGCTTTGGCAGCCTGCCTAGGGAGGAGGGTGGGCACATCTCAAGCCTCGTGGGTGCCTGCTCATCATAGTCCTGCTTTATAAATGTGCTCCTGCATCTGTTCCTTAGAGGATTGAGAGCATGCCAAGCAGGGTGTGATGTGAGAGAGGAAGAAGAAGCCCCTTCATGCTCAACACAAAGGGAAATGCTCTGTTTAGACTTCCTGTTGGCTCTCTGTGTCTGCCAGCATGTTGAAGAAATAGCATAGTGTTATGGAGGGGGACCTGGGCTCAGAGACACAACTGGAGACAAGGCAAACAAAATAGCAATGCATAGCCTTTACACTGCATTGGGATTTGTATGGGAGCCTGTAGGTGCAATTATACATAGGATACAATTAGACATAGGACATCAGCATAAAAAGGTGAGTAATCACTTGGCAGGCACATAGAAGAATCTCAGACCCCACAAAATACCCTCTGGATACAATAAAGGAAATAAAACAGTTCCAAATATCAATTATCATAGAGTGGGCAGGTACCAGCAGCACAGTAAGTGGACCTCTAACAGGAGCTTGCTGATGACCATTCCATTATTCTTTTAATAGGCACTTATGAGAACTTACCAGGGGCCCACATCTATGCCAGGAGCAGAGGTCTAGTTGCCATGCCTATGCTGCTGCTCTAGAGCTCTACTCTTGGCAGTCGGAGTGAATCGAAGAGCTGACTTTCTTATGTTCCTGGTGATATGATTATTCTAGTTTATTTTCCAAATAGCACACGCATTCCTAAGGGACAGGATGAAGACTGGTTCAAACACAGCTCTCTACTTCCTTGTCCTCAGCATGACCGACTCCTAACTTCCTTACAGTATTTCTTTCAACCTTTGGTACATGATTTTCCTCCTGGCAATGACTTCTATTGTTCTCTTTCCAGGACTTTTTTCATTTCTGTCAATCAGTCTATGTCAATCAGTCATATCGGAACAGGCTAAATGCTAACTGTACACAGATAATCGGAGTGTTTCCCACAGGACTCTTTCCTGGACCCCATGCAAATTATGGATGCACCTGCCTCCTGGGTTTTTGAAAGTGAGATGAGAAATCAGAGCCACAAAGTATCCTAATTTCAGCATAATCCAATTAAGACTCATGTCTTACTGCTGTTTCAGTTTCTTTACTTCTGAGGGGTCTTCTAGGAAACACTATTTAGAGCAGCTACATAATATGCCAATGCTACTTACAGCTACGCCTTTGTCTTAGTGTTGACACTTTGAATTGCCAAAGCGTCCAGTGGGGTTCCATGAAACAGGTTTTGAACTATTGACAAGCCATATTTAAGCAGTATGTCTGCATTTGATCCACATTCCATTTTAATCCATTCCTGCAGAAAAGTGAGCTACTCATATTGTCAAATTATCTGCAGACATTCTTCAACTAACAACTTTCCTAATCTTTCAGATTAAGAAAATGGCCATAACTGTCACTAAAATCATATGAAGCCTGCAATATATATATACATGACCTCACCTCCAGCAATATGGGATTTGAACAAACACTGCAGCCTGCGGATAACACTCCTTGCAGTGTGGAGTCCATTCAGCACAGCTTTGCTTTTTCCTGGTTAGATCAACATCTCACTGATACATGTTCTGCCAGCCAAGCTATAATGCTGCATTCTTCCAGGTCTCAGTAATATAAAGTGATTTAGTGCTTTCAGCTTGAAAGATATTGCAATGACCACCGTGATTTATAAAACAAATGGGCTATTGTCCTAAATAAGTTTAAAATTATATAGACCCAAGGAAATATAGTTAACTAATGTTTTAATGCTCTTAGCCTATTTTCTGCTTAGTAATTTATATAGACACATAAGCAATTCAACTCAGAAAACGCAACAGAAATTTATCACCAGACTCCTCCATAGATAATTTCCTTAACCTAATGTATCTTTTGGCATTTATTAGTACACAAAGTCAACTTCCTACATACCCTTCTTTCATCCAAGCAACTGTCTGTATATTTCCTGGACCTATAAATCATTGCATCCTAAACACCTGGTCTATCAGGAAAAAAATATGCTAATTATAAAGGATAGCATATCCTGTATTGAATGCTAGTGGCATTTTGGCATAGTATTTCTCGCTTTATCACAGAAGCGTGGTAGGAAATAGAAATGATGGTAGCACTACAAGCCACAGGAATCTAGACAATACATTGAAAAGCTGCCATCTCTTATTCTCAGTTCACATTGGTGAAGACAGCAGAGTGTGATAACGTAGATGAGATATTTTCATTTAATCTTTTAAATGTATTGGCTTAGAAATGTGAGTGGAATTCACATGGGGCAATTCTAATGCTTTTCCTAGTTTCTTTTCTTTCTTTCTTTCTTTCTTTTTTTTTTTTATGTGCTTGAAAAACGATTCAACTTTGCTAGCAGCACTATTGATGAGAATTGTTACAACAGAAAGACAGAAAAAAGAGGCAACCTGGATGGGAATTTTAAAAGTAACTTGGTCACAATCTGAAGATTGTATGGCTGCTTTTGCAGAAGACTTGTAGGTACTAGAAAGGGTGTGTATTCCGTAAGGCCAATTTCAACTACTGTAACATAGGGACTCTCAAGTAGAGTGACTAAAAAAAAAATAGACAAAAGCTTATTTCTTGCACACTAACAGTCTTTAAATCTGTATTGGTGTGTGGACCCATTTTTTCGCCAAATGTTTATCCCCTTGGGCATTATCCTCGTTTGCATGATTGGAAGGTGGGTCATAGTCGTTCCTGTGACCTCACATGGGAAGGGGGAAAACAAAGGGATTCCAAGGCAAAGAGCTTTTATTTTATGTGGAAATATCCCCCAAATTATCTTTTTTGTGTTCTTTCTGTTCCAGGCCTTCCTTTCTAGCAAGATGATATAAAAAGCAGCATATTCCTTCTCAGATGGAAAGGTTTTAAAAGCAGCCTCACAAAATGCTACCTCATACCAAACCAGGCCTCTCTGAAAGTGCTCTCAAGTGTTTGATAAACAGACATGTTGAATCACTGAATTAGCTACTGGTAGCAATGTTGTGATACGTTTATGTTTAAATTTCAATCTGGCAAATGCTTTTGAAGGGAAAATCTTTGTCACTTGAGCCAAAAGCTAAAAAATGCCCTTGTTTAGTAATTACATAGACACCCACACTATTCAAAATCTTGTTTTTCCAAGAGGACATTCGTAATCTGGAAGCCAGGGCCCAATCCACCTCCTTCATCTTTACCACTCTTCCCAACTCACATTCCACTAAACTGAATTCCACAGCCCTGGCCACATCAGAGCTGTCCCCATATTGCACCAGTATCTACAGGTTCACTTAACCATGCTCTCTTCTGACACAATGTACTTGCATTATTGATCACACTCTGTTTTGTCCAATTACAAACTGAATGCAAATTTAGTCCATTTACCACTCCTCTTCTGCAGAGAAGTAGACAAATTCCTCTTTTCATTTCCTAGAGAGTTACCCTTTTTTGTCCCCTAAACTCTTGATGCTGGCTGACCTCTAGGTCGAGACAAGTAGCTTTCTGCAATTACGTGGTTCATATGTCTTATTCAGACAACACATTTTTGAAAATAAAAGGACACTATTAATAATTACATAGGTGTAAAGTGTAAACTAGGAGTGTTATGGACAAATCAGATGCATAAGTAGGGCCCCCTATTTAAAGAGCATTTTCCCTAAATGATTTATAAAGAATATAATTTTCCTTCAAGAGTTATTGAAATTTTCCTCCTAAGAATACTCTTTTATCTAAAAGATTATGTTGGAGAATGTGAGTAAATCATTTTAGAACGATCCCCCTCCCAATCCCCACAAAAAAACACAAACATGACTTTAACTCAAGTAAAATATGTCTTTCCCCTAAATCATATCCCCTAAGCAGTGACATAGGGAAATGCCATTAAAGAATGTAGAGGCAAACATTTCAGAGATGATCTTTTGAAAATGAGTCATTAAGAGCCAGAAAACTTAACCAATATTAGTGAGGAAAGAATGTGATTAAGGTAAAATATATTATCAGTGGACAGATGGGTTTATACTCTTGTTTTATGGCCATAAAAACTCATTGAGGTAGGCATGTTCAATTCACTTCATAGACAGTAAATTGAACATCAGTGTGGTTAAGTGACTAGCCATAGTTTTGACTGAGTGGAGATTCAACCCAGGGTTTATCTGATTTGTTGGAGACAGGCCACAGTACAATAAATGGCCCAAGTAGCTGCTCTAATGGGCCTGTCACACAGCATTTCTGACAGAATTATCTTTCACAATTGAGAGCTTGTTAATGTCAATCACTTCACAAAGTCAGACTCTATACATGTTTTCATCTCCCTAAGACCAGCTATTGTTCCGGTAGATAATGGAAACTTTTTTGAACCCATTTTAAGTCCAGAAACTACCCATATATATGTGCATGAATGTGTGTCTCTATATAAAGCTATTTACTGGACATTATCTGTAATGTTGATTTCAAGAGGTATCTGTATTTTGTTAATTTGGAATGTTAATTTCTATATGCATCAGTTACCCTCATTTGTCTATTGCCATATAAAAAGTACACATCAATGTTAGTATTTTTTCTCTCTGTTAAAAAGAGCTACTGGCCATTGAAAATATATGTGGGATACTTGTTGCTTACATAAGTTAATCTGAGCAGAATGTTTTCTGAAGAATAAATGAGAGCAATGCATAAGGATATGAGAATGTGAAGGAAAACGAGAATATTTCATTAGCAAAGTATTTGATCTCCTCTGAATCCTAGGCAGTGAAAGAGTGAGAAAGGTATGACCTTACACGGCAGAGCAAGGTTTACTGAGGGGCTGACTCTTCAAACTTACGCTAACACAGTGATTTTTATTTACTGTGATGCTATTCCTGTCAGCATCGACAAAGCAGAAATTTGTGAGTTGAATTCTGATTTGCATTCTCTCACTCTGTCACCTGTGGCTAGTCACTTAATTAAACAAAGACAAAGACTTAGTTTTCCTGTCTTTAAACGAGGCTTCTGATGCTCACTTTGCTGTGTAGTTAGAGGAGTGAATGCACATAAAGGCTTTTAAGAAGACTCATCATGTGCTAACCAGTTAATGAGTACTTACAGTATTTACTCCTCTCTAATACCCAGTCTTTACAACAGTGACTCTAGAACTTCACTTTAAGAGTAACCTGAAAATATTTTGTAAAATGCAGATTTCTGGGCCGCTTTCGAAGGCCCACTGACTCAGAACGTATGGTATAAAATTAGAAAATATTTATTTTAACACAATCCAGCAAATAACTTTGGTGCTGATGGTATATAGAGTTTACTTTGTGAGACACAGCTCAGACAATCAAGCCCAAGCTGAATCAATGTTAGAAAGATGATGCCATATTGGGGGCAGGGGAAGAAGAATACATTATTCCATTTTAAGTAAAGTTCCATTCTTACACATCTATCAATTGAGGGTCTAGATTTTCTAAGAGGGAATCACGGATTAATTTCTTTTTTAACATTAGTATGATTTCTGCACTTCTTCACATACTTAGAGGCCAGGATGTTATAAATGCACATGGTTCAAAGTTAACTGATTTTTAAAAAAATATCAAATGTCCAAATAGTTACCATATTACATGATCTTAAATTGATTTTATTATTTTTAAAGGGAAATCCAAGGTTATATAGCAAATTACCTATCTCACATCTTGGTCACAGCCACTTATTTTCCTTCTCCACTAGTCACCAATATTTCTAGTTTCTCAGATGTAATTCTAGAGGTATCATTCATATATAAAATTCCATGCATATACAAGCAAATATGTTCTCTTTTTTGCTCAAATAGTTATACATTTTACCTTGGTTTCCTTTGATTTTAAAAAAATCTCAGAAAATGGGTCCACATTGTCCATAAAAACTATCTGGTCTAATTTTTACAGCACATTATTGTATCTTCCATGAGAGTTTCATAATATATTTAATGAGTCTCTTGTTAATGAGCAATTGTTGCCAATATTTTGTTGTTTCAGTGAAGTGATGAGAAATTGTACTGCGGAATCATTTTTATGAAACTAGGATAATATGTAAGATCTAATCTTTGAAACGAAATTGCTGGGTCACAGGATCAGTACTTTTCTAATTTAGAAACAGATTTTCCTTCATTGTAGCAATTTATACTTATACGTATATGTATGCACCCATCGGCTCATCAACAACATGCTATCCAACTTTGTTCTTTGCCATTCTGACATGTTAAAATATATATATAAATTATTCCTGTATATTATTAAATATTTGATATATATTATTATATATATTGATATATTATTATATACAAATAATATATATAATACATATATGCATAT
>PVKV010042964.1:0-10367 GCA_004027835.1 Alouatta palliata | reverse complement strand
CTCCTGGGTTCAAGCAATTCTCCTGCCTCAGCCTCCCGAGTAGCTGGGACTACAGGCACGTGCCACCATGCCCGGCTAATTTTTGTATTTTTAGTAGAGACAGGGTTTCACCATGTTGACCAGGATGGTCTCGATCTCTTGACCTCGTGATCCACCCGCCTCAGCCTCCCAAAGTGCTGGGATTACAGGCGTGAGCCACCACGCCCGGTGTAATGGTGAGGTTTTTTTGTTTTTATTTTTGAGACGGAGTTTCACTCTTGTTGCCCAGGCTGGAGTGCAATGGCATGATCTTGGCTTACTAAAACCTCCACCTCCTGGGTTCAAGCGATTCTCCTGACTCAGCCTCCCAAGTAGCTGAGATTATAGGCATGTGCCACCAGGCCTGACTAATTTTGTATTTTTGGTAGAGACGGGGTTTCTCCATGTTGGTCGGTCTGGTCTTGAACTCCTAACCTCAGGTGATCTGCCCACCTTGGCCTCCCAAAGTGCTGGGATTACAGGCATGAGCCATTGTAGGGTCCAGCCCTACATGGTTCTGTGAGCCCCTCTCTGCTGGTGTGGAGACAAGAAATTCGAGAAAGAAAAGACACTAGACACAGAGATAGAGAAAAGAGTGTGGGCCCTTGGGTCCACTGCCAACCAAAGCACAGAGTCCGGAAGTGGCCCTGAGTGCCTGGACGCTGTGACTTTTATTGAGTACAAAGCTGGGGGCAGGGTAGGTAGGGCGTGGCCTTGGTGGTCAGTGATAGGGTCCAGTATATCATGTGTCACATAGGTGGGGGCTCAAGACTTTCAGGTAGCCAGAGATGAGGTAAGGAGCATAATGCGTCAGCACTTTTCCATACTTGTCAAGAAAGAACAAGACATTAAGATTTATATTACTTTTACTGATTATCTCTTCTAAGAAAAAAGGAACCGGCTGGAGAAGCAGAACATGAGAGTGGACATGGAACGTGACCACTGAAGCACAGCGTCACATAGAGACAATTAAGCCCCGGATGTCTGCGGGCCTCCCTGACAGCGTCAGGCCTACCGCAACAGCTTGGAGAAGCGGGGTTTTCTCCTTACTCCCCTGAGGAAGGAGATGTGTCAGCCATTCTGGACGTCTCCTTCCCTAGCTGGCTGAACAGTGGGTGCTTTCCCAGCACTGGTGCTGCCGAACAGCTGAGGCGCCCTCCAGCACCCCTTACACGGGAGTGACAGAGGGCTTAAAGCATCTTGCCTTAGGGTCATTTCTTTCACAAGGTCACCCCAGGTTCACACTTCCAACCTGAGAGGCATTAGTAAAAGAATTAGGATCACCTATGAATAACTAAGATCACCTATGAATAAATAGTAACTACTACGTTTATATTTCTAGTTACTTTCTTCTTCATTATTTATATGGAAATAGGCTGAGGTTTCTGGCTCCTGCCTCGGCACTTAGGGGATCTCTTCCCTACAAGCCACCACGCCTGGCTAATGGTGGGTCTTAAACTCAATGCTATCTGCAATTTGATGAAATAAAAAAAATTTTAAGCAGTTTATTTTTTATTATGAATAACGGTGACAGATTTCTATGTCAATTCCATTTATTTAGGAACGGTGTAAGAGCTTCATATCTAAATATAATTTTCATATTAAGATTTTGAGGCCGGGCTCCATGGCTCATGCCAGTAATCCCAGCACTTTGGGAGGACAAGGTGGGCAGACCACTTGAGTTCAGGAGTTTGACTCCAGCCTGGCCAACATAGTGAAACCACGTCTCTACTTAAAACACAAAAAAATTAGCCAGGTGTGGTGGTGTATGCCTGTAGTCTCAGGTACTCAAGAGGCTGAAGCAAAAGAATCGTTGGAGCCTGGGAGTCAGAGATTGCAGGGAGCCAAGATCACACCACTGCACTCCAGCCTGGGTGACAGAGCAAGACTCCATCTCAAAAAAGAAAAACAAAACAAAAACAAAATGTAAAAAAAGTTAAAAAAAAGATTTTGCCTTCTGCAACTGTTTATTATACTTTAGGTTCATGTTTAGATACGATTAAAAATGAAATGGTCAATAGTTTTACTGAACTCTTCAGGGATAAAAATATTTTAAAAACCACTAATGTCTCAGGAATCACAAATATTTTCGTGACAATTTTCATCTGTAAATACCCACCAAGTCCAGAGAGTAGTGAAGCTATTGAACCAAATCATCCAATAGAAACCTTGAAATGAGCAAGAAAAAGAGAAGTTCAGTGGGAGAAGGGAGAGCTTCCTCTCCTAGGTGTCTTCAACAGAGCACAGCTGGTAGAAGAGAGGATGCCAGGAAGATTTAAAGTGTTCAGTGTGTCAAAGGACAAATTTACAGCAAATTTAGTTTGAAGATCTAATTGATTTATTTGAAATTCATGAATCAGACAACACTTCATTCTATGCAATAGAGTAAGTGTTCTTCTGGCCATGACAGAATGGTAAGTTTTTGTAATAGAAGGAAACAGAATACTAAAAGCAGACTCCTTGACATCAAGTTACTCCAGGTAACATTAGGGAATCACCTGTAGGCCATTCCACCTTCACATCCACCCCTCCCTACCAAGGTCTTTCTAATATTGTACCCCAAAAGCCCCTTCCTGTTTCATCTCTGAGGGCCTTGCATTCTCTCTGTCAATAATCTTTTGTATAACGTCTCTCCTTAACTGTCCAGATTTTATTTTTATTTGATAGTGGTAAATATTATGTGTTCTGTGTGTGCTTAGAAAATCTACAGTCTCTATTTTTGTAACATAGGACTTAATTCACTAGGTCAATCTGCTTCCTTGGATTTTTAAAATTCTTGAAATCTTTATCTTTAATTTGCATCTACTTTATAACAATATTACAAGGACATGTATGTCAAAATCTTTCTAATTGAGGAAATACCCTTTTTCCTTGTGAATATGTTCATTTTGCTCCCTTGTAAATTTCATAGGCAACACAACTCCCCACAAGCCAAATGGATTTATGACTTTCACCTATAAACTGGCTTCTCCTCACTTGTCTGGAGTTTGATGAAAAACTCTACCATCAACTAATTTCTTTGCTTGTGAACATGGAAGTCCAAGCTGAAACCTCTTTAGTGCCCATAGGGCTAGTGGGCAATACTATATCATACGGAATAATCTACCATATAAAAATCTCAGAATCTGTCCTAGGCACTGTATTTAAAGAGTATGTAGGAAACAATTTCATGGAATGATTTGAAAACAGTATTGGATTAAACTTTCAGTTACATCTAGGTGAAATGTGGAGATTTTAAATTGAGGATGAATATTATAAATGTGATCAACTTAAGAAATCTAACCTCAATTTCATGACTTGAAAAAAATCCTACTCTGTGTCACATTTTCAATAATGATAGGAAGATTTTGACCCATTTTTTGTTAATTACAAAAATATGACACTATACATCGTAGAGAAAAACTTCATAAATGTTATAAATTTGGAAAGTCTTCAGACAGTGAATCTTCACCAATGACCAAAAATTTATACTGGAAGAGGCCTTAAAATTATATAACTGGGACAACATATTTAACCAAGAGTCAAACTCTGCTAAAGATCAGTAAAATACCTGAGAGAAACCTTAAAAATACTCTGTGTGTAGCAAAGTTCTCATCCAAAATTCAATCTTTGGGAATCATCAATTCATTTTAAAATAAAATCTTACAAATTTTATGAGTAATGATATTCCAGCTTTACCACTATCAGATTATTTAAATATTATGAACATTGAAAAGCCTGTGACCAATGCCTTACGAAACATCACATAATGTATACTGCAGTGAACTCTTATAAATCTAATATACGTGAAAAGGCTTTTCATTCAAAATCCCTTTATTTCCTCAAAGAATTCTTGCTGGAGAGAAACCTTCCACATGTAGGGATATGAGAGAAACATATTGCAGAGATTTTAACTCACAGATATTGCCTTAAAGATGATTGACGGCAGAAATGAGACTATTGGAAATTTGATAATCTAGTTTTACTTTCCTTTTTTTTTTTTCTTTCTTTCTTTTTTTTTTTTTTTAAGATGGGGTTTCACCATGATGGCCAGGCTGGTCTTGAACTCCTGACCTCAGGTGATCCACCCACCTCAGCCTCCCAAAGTGCTATGATTACAGGCGTGAGCCACCGTGCCCGGCTAGTTTTACTTTCCTTAGGCTTCATATAAAAGCGAATAGACATTCCTTTCAAACACCCCTGGCACTATTGCAAAATTATTCCTCAGGTAAAAACAAAGTCGATGGTCTTCTAGAGTATATATATTACAGGGTTTGTTATCCACACCTGACTGAACATTAAGAAACAGAAAACAAACAAAAGAGCCATATATATATACACATATATATATACAGTTTTAAATAAAGTATTCTTTTTGATTACTCTTGGATAAATGTAAAGTGACTGTAATATTTAAAAATTAATAACAAGTGAATCAATAACAAATATTGGCCGGGCGTGGTGGCTCACGCCTGTAATCCTAGCACTTTGGGAGGCCAAGGTGGTGGATCACCTGAGGTCAGGAGTTCAAGACCAGCCTGGCCATCATGGTGAAACCCCATCTTTAAAAAATAAATAAATAAATAAATAAATAAATAAATAAATAAATCACACTATACAGTTTTCAAAAGTATATAAGTTTTATCATTCATCTCAAATATGGTTATTGTTGGTTAGAGACTTGAACTCAAGTCATAGGCTTCTTTCAGTCTTTATGTCACCTCAGAAGACTTATTTTAGAGCAAGCCTTCTGTACTTGAAGTTGATTTGAAATACATAAGAACTGATGATTTATTTGCAAACAATGTGAAGTAAATTGAATTTAATGTTAAATACTTTTAAGCGTTCACTTAAAGCCACTGTTAAGAATTAAAAATAAAATAAAATAAAAATAAAATAACACGTGTGAAGAACAACACACTTTATATCTACTTTTTTTTTGAGACGGAGTTTCGCTCTTGTTACTTAGGCTGGAGTGCAATGGCGCGATCTCAGCTCACCGCAACCTCCGCCTCCTGGGTTCAAGCAATTCTCCTGCCTCAGCCTCCCGAGTAGCTGGGACTATAGGCACGTGCCACTATGCCCAGCTAATTTTTGTATTTTTAGTAGAGACGGCGTTTCACCATGTTGACCAGAATGGTCTCGATCTCTTGACCTCGTGATCCACCCGCCTCGGCCTCCCAAAGTGCTGGGATTATAGGCGTGAGCCACCACCGCCGGGCCTATATCTACTTTTAAAAAGTCATTGCTTTGGCCGGGCGCGGTGGCTCATGCCTGTAATCCCAGCACTTTGGGAGGCCGAGGCGGGTGGATCACGAGGTCAAGAGATCGAGACCATCCTGGCCAACATGGTGAAACCCCGTCTCTACTAAAAGTACAAAAAATTAGCCGGGCGTGGTGGTGCGTGCCTGTAGTCCCAGCTACTCCAGAGGCTGAGGCAGGAGAATTGCTTGAAACCGGAAAATGGAAGTTGCAGTGAGCCAAGATTGCACCACTGCACTCCAGCCTGGCGATAGAGCAAGACTGTCTCAAAAAAAAAAAAAAAAAATGTCATTGCTTTTTAAAAACAGCAATGGTTGGTTACATAAATGGTCACATGCTTCACAAGTCTGTCTACCATCCGCTGCAGATCTGGTTCCCATAAGAGTCTCTAAAGTTAAGCAAAAAATTGAGTCTCTGCCTCTAAGGTGCATGGGGGACAACCATGGAAACAATGTTCTGATGCGTGTCAGTGAGGAATGGCACATTCGGCACGTACAGAGTTTTGTATTTCACATTCCAGTTTGTATCTGACGCAGACGACTGCAGTCCTTAAATCGTTTAAATTAAATTCTAACTGGAGGAGACATCCCGGGATGCAACCATCGCCTTCCATTGACCTCCCACCAAGCCCCAGGTTCCCAGACCGCTGAGTCCGACTCGCCTCAGTGGCAGGACGCGTGTCTCCAACCCTTGCAAAAAGTTTTTGACCAAAACAGTTTTCACTTTGTTAAAGCTTATCATCTTAGCTTTCAACAGAAGTGGCCCAAATAACTCTAAATTTTTACCTTAACCTGTTTGAAGCATTAACTTAAAATAGGAAGCCATGGTGCTTCATGGGCTCAAAGAGAATTAGTTTTAAACACGGAAGAAAAAATGGACTCAAAGCAATGGGATGGGAAGCAGGTACGGAATGGGCTCCGTTCGGGTCCCGCTCCGCTGGGCCCAACCCTAGAGAGGCTGACCACCCCTGTCCAAATCAGGTCCGGCTCCACTGCCCATCCGCTTCCGGTCAAGCTCCGCCCTTGTCCCGCCCTTTTCCCCACCCATGCCCCACCCCTGCTGCACCCCGGCCCCACTTCCGCCTCAGGCTGCCCCGCCCCTCCAGCGGCACGCACGCACAGTTTCCTGCAGACCCGGAAGTGGATAGTCTGGAGCGGCGGTTGCACCTGCAGTTACTTTCCGTCTTTCTGGTTTAAACCTTCCCTTGTCAGTCTGTCGTCCTGCACACCCCGAGTTTAGGGGTCGCTGCAAACGTTAAAATCCCCGCACCCGCGCGTGTTTCCCGCGGTAAGTCCCGAGGTCGCCGCAAGACGCTCAGAACCTGACCCCTTGCTGCCGGGTCGAGGGGTCAGTGTTTCCGGTTAAAACTTTCCGAGGTCTCCTCTGGTCTTACTGTGTTTGAGCGGCTGTAGCCGCCGCTCGCCGCGTTTTTTTGTTTTTTTTTTTTTGTTTTTTTTTGTTTTGTTTTTTTCCTGCTTAAAACCCATCACCGACCTCCTTGCCTGCCTCGCGCCGTTTAAAGTCTTGGCAGAGGGATTTGTGAGGTGGATTCAAACGCTTAGCGCCTGTCTCTCCCTCAAGCCTCGCCCCTCGACCCTCAGGGTACAGCACCGGATGCGCCGTTCCTAGTGCAGCCCTGGGACGGCGGATTCGTTCCGTGGGTTTCTGCAGAGCTCACCTCTCTCCAGAGTCCTCGCTCCTTCCCTCCAATCCTCGGGCCCCTCCCGACCTCCCCAGGCACGGCTTCCGAGAGACCTCTGATCCCTGTGTGGGAGGCGACCTCCCCTGTGGCACCCAGTCCTAAATTCCATGCCAATGAAAAGTGTGCTGTCCTGGGTAACTGACCTCTTCCTCCATCCCTGTGAATGGGATGAGGGAACGACGGTGATTTGGAGAAAGAGAGGGAGGGAGACCGAGGGAGAAAAGGAAAAACAGAGAAAAGATCAGTGTCCACAAACAGGCTGCAAAACAGAAGATGTGGGAGGCTCCTGCAAAGAGGCAGAGGCAGGGAGAGCAAAGAGCTCGAGAAAGTAGTGGGGTAGGGGCGAGAAAAGAAAATTGAGAAATCTTTTTTTTTTTTTTTAAAGACGTGGATTCACCATGTTGGTCAGGCTGGTCTTGAACTCCCGACCTCAGGTGATCCGCCCGCCTTGGCCTCCAAAGTGCTTGGATTACAGGCGTGAGCCACTGCGCCCGGCCTGAGAAATCTATTAAGAGACAAGGTAGGATCTCCGGATAGATGAAGGGGAGCGGAATCGGGAGAGGAGCCCTTGGTTAACAGAATTGGAGATAGCATGGGAGAGAGATAAAAGAGTTGGAGGAGCTGGGTGCAGGGACAGAAAGAGGGGGCAGGGGTGACAGAGCAGAGGGAGAAACAAAGGGAGCAAGCTCCGTGAGCTGAGGGTGCCATAGAATGGGGCAGAAGGGATACCACAGGAAAAGACAGAATGTAGCAGGAAGAGGTGAAGAAATATGTGGAGATGAGGGACAATAAAAAGATTGGGGTGAGGCCGGGTGCGGTGGCTCACGCCTGCAATCCCAACACTTTGGGAGGCGGAGGCGGGTGGATCACCTGAGGTCGGGAGTTCGAGACCAGCCTGACCGACATGGAGAAACCCCGACTCTACTGAAAATACAAAATTAGCCCAGCGTGGTGGCGCATGCCTGTAACCCCACCTAGTCAGGAGGCTGAGGCAGGAGAATCGCTTGAACCCGGGAGGCGGAGGTTGCGGTGAGCCGATATCCTGCCATTGCACTCTAGCCTGGGCAACAAGAGCAAAACTTCGTCTCAAAAAAAAAAAAAAGACTGGGTGAATGCAACAGGAAGTGAAACAGGTTTCAGGAGTAAGACATAACAGATGTAGGAAAAGAGATAACAGATGTAGGAAAAGAAATAGAAGAAGAGAAAGGGAAGGGGAGGAAAGAAGGGAAATAAGCAAAACCTGAGAGGTGGGAAAACACGGGAAAAGATAAACAGAGGAGAGAAACATGTAGTAAAGACATAGCCATAAACACAGTGGAGGTGGAAAGGAACCCAGATCCTAATGAATGTGTGTTGGTTAGATAAGAATGGTAGAAATTGTGATTTATTGGTTTGTGCTTTATAATCTATTTAAAAATTGCTTGTTTCTGCAGATGAGAATGAAAATTGCTGAACTTCTTTCTATAAGGCTTGTGCATTTTATAGTTATTTGCGTCGGAAGATCAGTTCCTTCTGCAGTCTCTAGCTAGAGGATAGAGACTTGGGTCAGTCCATTTGTGAGTTTCTCTTTTCCCTTTTCCTGGCGTGGGAAGGGAGAGATGAAATGGGACAAGAAATTAATGAGCCTGCCTTAGTACCTTTTAAAAGGAATATGAAGTGTTGTATTTTTTTCCTTTGAATGAATTCACTTTTGGGGGGATTTGTCTTACATGAAATCATCGCTCTTTTTCAAGCATATTGAGATAAATCTTACTCTATTGATTTTCTTAGTTTATTTTCCGCAAATAGTCATTGTCTTCTGAAATAAGCTTTGGTGGAATCCTGTAACCAGCTCATGCTGTTCTTTTCTAAATATGAGGTAGCCTCAGTTTTTGTTTGTTTTTGTTTTTACTTTGACCTCAAATGTCATTAGGTTAAACCCATTTTTTTTGCAAATTGTTTTTTCTTTTAATATACTGTGTCTGGTTCAGATTAGAAGCACTGTATTCTTTCTACTCTTTATCATACGTTGGAGACGTTCTTTTTTTTTATTTATTTTATTTTTTTTATTTTTAGAGACGGGGTTTCACCATGTTGGTCAGGCTGGTCTTGAACTCCTGACCTCAGGTGATCCCCCGCCTTGGCCTCCAAAGTGCTTGGATTACAGGCGTGAGCCACCACGCCCGGCCATGTTGGAGACATTCTTTAGGCTATTTCAGTGTGTATTTGGTAAAGATGTCCATGATCTTAACATCAGAATCTAGTTGAGTGAGTTAGTCTAGTATCCAACAGCTTCTTTTCTTCCTTTAATGAGATTTGTTAAATTAGTGAGTTGTGAGCTGCAAAGTAGATGTTTTTTTTTTTTTTTTTTTTTTGAGATGGAGTTTCGCTCTTGTTACCCAGGCTGGAGTGCAATGGCACAATCTTGGCTCACCGCAACCTCCGCCTCCTGGGTTCAAGCGATTCTCCTGCCTCAGCCTCCTGAATAGCTGGGACTACAGGCACGTGCCACCATGCCCGGCTAATTTTTGTATTTTTAGTAGAGATGGGGTTTCACCATGTTGACCAGGATGGTCTTGATCTCTTGACCTCGTGATCCACCCGACTCGGCCTCCCAAAGTGCTGGGATTACAGGCGTGAGCCACCGCGCCCGGCAAAGTAGATGTTTTATTCAAGTTTGTCTTGCCTTTCTCTGGAAATGTTGAAGGATGGACTGGATTAATTTGGAATGCTATTGCAACAGAGCCCATCTATTTATGGTGAAAAAATTTTCTCAGTTTATTTTCCTAGCTGAAACCATCTTTCAGAGTTTTCTGACCCAAAATCTATGTGTTCATCATTTTAGAGTTTTAAAGTACTACACTGGTATTTTGGAAACAGAAGAAGTAAATGCTTGGGATAAATATTATCATTATGAAAAAGTTTCTTTTGTTCAAGCATATGAAAGATGATGCTGGAATTTTTTAATTGGAGAGGAAATGTCAAGAACAAACTCTGCTCACTACCCCATTATGTCCACCCTTTCAAAATTCAGTTATATGTGGTTCTGCTTATTCAACTCAGATGTTCTCAGGGTAACTTGGTGAAATGATTTGGCTTCCGTTCTGGGCCTCACAGAACCCACCTTCAACATGGAAATGATGCACGAAGGCAGGAATTCTGAGTCTGAGAGACAGTGATTCCTGAAGTGATTGGCAAAATTAGATGTATGTCTATGTAGAATTTTTCTTTTTTTTTTTTTTTTTTTTTTTTTGAGACAGAGTTTAGCTCTTGTTACCCAGGCTGGAGTGCAATGGCACGACCTCGGCTCACCGCAACCTCCGCCTCCTGGGTTCAAGCAATTCTCCTGCCTCAGCCTCCCGAGCAGCTGGGACTACAGGCACGTGCCACCATGCCCAGCTAATTTTTGTATTTTTAGTAGAGACAG
>PVKV010042963.1:0-10365 GCA_004027835.1 Alouatta palliata | reverse complement strand
GAGGCAGAACAGCAGAGCCAGAGATGGCCGGAATGAATTCTTGAAGACGAACAGGTGTTCTGCATGAAGGTAGAGGTGATGGAGGAGGGAGAAAGGGGCCGCAGCTGGGAGGCAGAACTGACCTCCTCCACCTGAGGCTGAGAGAGCAGCTGGGGCTGGCTGCAGTCAGGGGAATGAAGAAGGTTGGAGTGGCCTGCAGAGGCGAGTCACGGAGGGCCCAGACCCAAACCGGGGTGCTGGGACATTAAGGTGAAGGTCACCGAGAGCAGCCAGGTGATGACGGGGGCCTCGTGGTTCAGAATTGTCCCTATACAAGTCCCCTCGCAGGTGGGAGGTAGGACAGTCTGCGCTGAGGAGCAGAACCCTGTGCATCCCTGCACAAAAGCTGGAGGCAGGGATGAAGGAGGTTGGGCCAGAGCCAGCAGCACCTTCCCCTCCTGTCCCCTGCTCAGGGAGGGTGGTGGGGCTGCCTCTCCCTGCAGACTCTGCCTCTCTCCTCCCCGCTCCCCTTCTTGCAGAGAGCACGTGTGACTTCACATCTCCTGGAGGTGTGGAGGGCTCTGTTGTGGGCTCCAAGGGGAGGGGCCCACTGGGGCCAGGGAGTGGCCCTGAACCATCCCTAGGTTGAGTTTAGGTGTTGGGTGCCAGGCAGGCTGATTTTTATGGAAACCTGCTGCCCACCGCAGGACGGTTCTAGAACCACAACTGCTCAGGGGCCCTCGGTCTCAGAGAGTGGGAGCTGATCCCAAAACACAGCGTGGGCCCCAATTCCACCCTCACATCATGACAGCTGACCAGCACACCCAGTGTGCATACTAGGGACCTCACTTTTCCCCGCCCAGCCTGGCTAGGAGCTGTTAGTATCTGTTTGTAGTTGAGGCTTAGCGAGAGGGACAGAAGTCACCCGAGAACACCAGCTGGGAAGGGACGGAGCCAAGGTTCAAATCCAAGTCTGTGCAGCCATGATCGGCACCCTCCCACTGGCCCACGTGCCTTCTTGACCTCTCATCCTCATCGCCAGGGCTCGGCAGTCTGAGTAGGGGTTGCCGTTTGCCCAGATTCAGGATTTTCATTACCCCAACCATCTCTGTCTCACTGTTTTTCCCCTGGCACTCATGTGACGTTTGTCCTCTGTTTCCTTCTCTAGGGCCCCTCCCCCTCACTTCAGCCAGAGTATCAACTCCAATGGGACAGAGGTCTTATCCTCCTGGTTCACTGTGCTGGTCCAGTTCCTGGAGCACAGCTAGCTCAAAGGAGGGTCGTTAGACCTGGGTCAAGAACAACGTTATCTCCCGTAACGGTCTGCTTCCAGCAATGTCTCCCCCATGAGACTGTGAGCTCCTCCAGATGGTTCTGGTACCTGCTGGGCCTCCCTGCTGGGGCTTAGTCTCCCCTTAGAGCAAGCAGTGGCTTTCCACGAGGTAGCTCTCTTGTCACACAGGCTCTGGAGTACTGAGCCCAATGCTGAGGTACTGAGTACTGGAGGTACTGGGCCCAATGCTGAGCCGGGCCTGCCCTCCAGGCCGGGCAATCCTGTCCTTGGCCTCCCTCAGCCCGTCCAGCTGCCCTCTGACTCAGCCTTCTCCACCCACTCCCCAGCCAAGAACTGAGTGCTCTGTCTTCCAGCTAACCCTTACAGTTACACACTTTCTCTTTTTCCACTGTGCACACTCTTACCTAAAAACCACGTGAACCCAAGAAGCTGCCTCCTTCATTTGCAAGTGAAGATGCAAGGTGATCACCCAACTGAACACTAGGAGGGACCACGTGGGGGCAGTGCACTGACTCCAGAGGCCCCTTTACAGCCCCCCAGGCCCTGAGGCCACCACGGTTACCTGTGGTTAACAGGCGCTGGGTTTTAGCGACAATTCCTTTTTAGGTCACTAAGGAAATTAAGAGGTCACGTGTGATGCTCTGTAAGTGGATATTGTTCTGCCCACCTTCAAGGTAAGAAGACTTTAGGCCACGGACTTGCCCATGTTCCCACACAAAGCCAGAGAGCAGGAGGCTCAAGGCAAAACCAGTGGGCCTGACCACACTGTCATCCACCACATCATATGGCTGCAGAACTGACCAGGACATCCCCAACATGGCGAGCCTGGGGGAGGCTCCTACCAGCAGCAGCGGCAAGCTCCTCTATTAGTGCCCAGGTTTCTGCAGGATGGAACTTTCATCCAGTCTAGCTGTGCCTCCTTCTCCTCATCACTCCCTCACTAATCAGAACAAAGTCGAGGTAGGCTGGGAGACCAAATGAGTCCCGTAAGAGTTGATGGAAAGGATCGGTGCAGGGGCTTGAATTAAGGTGAAGCCTTACGTCAGAGCACGTCCTGCTCCTTGAAAAGCCACAGGTTGGAATCTGGAGCTGACTCTGGTCTGGCAAACTGCAGGGATTTGGGTTTCACTAAGTGATCTTTCTGTTGGCACTAGCTGAGGAGGGCTTGCCGTGATGTCAAGCCTTCCAGGCCCCACCAGGGAGGAGGGAGGAGAGAGGAGGGAGGATTTGGGCAGCCGCTTCCAGTAAAAGGCAGGCATTTTGGCCGCTGGCAGGTTTGAAGGCTTGTTGCTATTGTAAATCATAATAAGCTGATTATTGCAGTATTTGTTCTTAAAATTTCCCCCAATTGTTCCAGCTGAGTCATGAGTTACAATATGATTGTGAGTTGTTTCTTTATGCACACGAAGAGCCCTCAGCTTTTCTTCATCTTTCTCAATAAATACGTGAACTAGAAACCCCAGCCTCCTGCTCCAGCGCAGGCCAGGACTGCCAAGGACTGCCGCGGTCTGCTGCAGACCGCTGCATCCAAGTCCCCTGGTCTGACAGAGGTCACCGGAGTTGACCCTTAGCTCTGAGTAGACACATGGGCTTCTTTGGTATTAAGACTTAAGAGCTTCACAGGGATTTAATTTGGTCTCACAGTCACCAAGACATGAGTGAAAACTGTGGATCTGGGGAAGTTCAAGCCCTATTTAGACAGAGTTCTCCACCTGCAGGCTGTGCCACCCTTCCTGTCTCTGGGTTGTGCCAGAGCTGGGCCTGCCAGGTGCCAGAATGCTAGAGCTAATGTTTGTGTCAGTTTTTCCAATATGAAATGCCACCCCCATAAATATACATCCTCTATTTGTACTGTTATAAAAAATAAATATTAACCATTTGTACTACGTAATAAAAAATATACACCCTCTGTTTATAATCTGCTATACAAAATATACAAACTCACAAAATAGTCTTTTATAAAATAGTCTTTTATAAAAAATATAAACCCTCTACTTGCACTCTATTAAAAAAATACATACATCCTCTATTTGTACTTGGTGATAAAAAATATACACACTAAGAAATTAGTCTTTTATAAAAAATATAAACCCTCTATTTGTACAATGTTATAAAAATATACACCCTCTCTTTCTTCTCTGTTACAAAAAATATACCACCTCTATTTATAGTCTGTTTTAAAAAATATACACTCTCTATTTTACTGTTATAAAAAATACACCCTCTATTTGCACTCTGTTATACAAAATAAACACACTCACAAAATATTCTTTTATAAATATGTTAAATGATCTATTTGTACTCTGTTAAAAATTACACACCTTCTATTTGTACTCTGTTATAAAAAAACACCCTCTATTTGTATTGTCTTATAAAAAAACACACTCACAAAATAGTCTTTTATAAAAAATATAAACCCTTTATTTGTTCCCTGCTATAGAAAATATACACCCTCTATTTGTACTCGGTTAAAAAAAAAATACACGCATTCACAATACAGTCTTTTATAAAAAATGTAAAGCCTCCATTTTTACTCTGTTATAAAAATATACAAACTCTATTAGTACTCTGATATAAAAAATATACACACTCACAATATAGTCTTTTATAAAAAAATGTAAACCCATTGTTTGTACTCTTTTATAAAAATATACACCCTGTATTTCTACTGTTAGAAAAAAATGTATACACTCAAAAAATAGTCTTTTATAAAAAATTTTCACCCACAATTAATACTCTGTTATAAAAAATATGCACCCTCTATTTGTACTCTGCTATAAAAAATATATGCCCTCTATTTGTACTCTGTTAAAAAAATATAAACCCTCATATTTTAATGTTTGAAAAAATATACACATCCACAATATAACATTTTATAAAAAATATAAACCCTCTATTTGTACTTTGTTATAAAAAATACAGAATCTCAAAATATAGTGTCTTATAAAAAATATAAACTCTCTACTCTGTTATAAAAAACATACACTCTCAAAAATTGTCTTTTACATAACATACAAACCCTCTCTTTGTACTCTGTTATACAATACATACACTCTCTATTTTTACTGAGTTTTAAAAAATATATACATCCTGTATATGTACTCTGTTATAAAAAATATACACACTCACAAAATAGTCTTTTATAAAGAATATAATCCCTCTATTTGTACTGTTATAGAAAATATACACCCTCTATTTGTACTCTGTTATAAAATTTACACACTTAGAATATAGTCTTTCATGAAAAATATAAACCCACTCTTTTGTGTCTGTTACAAAACTGTACACCCTCTAACTTTACTGTTATTAAATATATACACACTCACAAACCAGTCTTTTAAAAAGAATATAAAACCTGTATATGTACTCTGTTACAAAAAATATACACCCTCTGTCTGAATTGACTTACAAAAAGAAGACACACTCACATAATAGCCTTTAGTAACATATATAAACCCTCTATGTGTACCCTGTTAAAGATATATACACCCTCTATTTGTACACAATTTAAAATAATATACACATTCACAAAATAGCCTTTTATAAAAATATAAACCCTCTATTTGTACTATGTTATAAAAAATATAAACCCTGTAGTTGTATTCTGTTATAAAAAAGATACACATTCACAAAATAGTCTTTTATAAATAATATAAATGCTCTATTTCTACTCTGTTAAAAAATTATACACCCTCTATTTGTACTGTTATAAAAAATATACACCCTCTATTTGTACTCTGTTATAAAAAATATACAGACCCACAATATAATCTATTAAGAAGTATAAACCCTCTATGTGTACCCTGTTATAAAAAATATACACCCTCTATTTTTACTCTGTTATAAAATATATACACCCTCTATTTTTACTCAGTTAAATAATATATACACACTCAAAAAATTGTCTTTTATAAAAAATATAAACCCTCTATTTTTACTCATTTACAAAAAATATACACCCTATATTTGTACTCAGTTATAATAATATACACATTCAAAAAACACTCTTTTATAAAAAATGTAAACCCTCTATTTGTACACTGTTATAAAATATATATATCTTCCATTTGTACTCGGTCATAAAATATATACACACTAACCAATTAGTCTTTTGTAAAAATGTAAACCCTCTAATTTTACTGTTATAAAACTATACACCCTCTCTTTCTTCTCAGTTATAAAAATAAACAACCTCTGTTTATACTCTGTTTTAAAAAATATACATCCACTCTTTGTATGCTGTTTTAAAAAATATACATCCCCCCTTTCTGCCCTGTTATAAAAAATGTACAACCTGTATTTGTACCATGTTATAAAAAATATGCACCTTCTATTTGTACTCTGTTATAAAACACAAACACTCACAAACTGTCTTTTATCAAAAATATAAACCCTCAGTTTGCACTCTGTTATAAGAAATATACACTGTTATAAGAAATATACTCACAAAATAGACTTTTATAAAAAATATAAACATCTATTTTTACTGTCATATTAAAAGTAAGCCCTCACAATGTAGTCTTTTTTTAATAAAATAAACCCTCTATTTGCACCCTATTATAAAAAAAGTAAATTATCTTTTTGTACTCTGCTATAAAAAATATACACACTCACATAATAGTCTTTTATAAAAAATATAAACCCCCTATGTTTACTCTGTTATGAGAAAACACTCCCTCTAATTGTACTCTGTTATAAAATATATACACCCTCTATTGGTACTCTGTTATAAAATGTATACACCTTTTATTTCTACTGTGTTATAAAAAATATATATTCTCTATTTTCCTCAGTTATAAAAAATATACACCCTCTATTTCTTCTCTGTTATGAAAAATATATACACCCAAATTTTACTCTGTTGTACAAAATGTACACATGCACAAAATAGTTATAAAAATATACACTTTCTATTTGTTCTGTTTTAAAATATATACACCATCTATTTCTATTCTGTCATAAAATATATACCCCCTCTTTCTACTCTGTTTGAAGAAATGTATGCCTTCTATTTTTACTCTGTTATATAAAATATATACCCTCTATTTGTACTCTGTTATAAAAAATATACACCACAATCATTGCTCCATTATACAAAATACACACACTCAAAATATAGTCAGTTATAAAAAATTTGCAGCCTCAATTTTTGCTCTGTTATACAAAATACACACACTCACAAGTAGTCTGTTATGCAAAATATACCCCCTCTACTCGTACTGTTTTAAAATAAATACACCCTCTATTTTCATGCTGCTATAAAATGTGTACACCCTCTATTTTGTCTCTGTTATAAAAAATATGCACCCTCTGTTTTTACTCTGTTATAAAAAATATACACCCTCTATTTGTAGTCTGTTATAAAAAATATATACCCTCTATTTTTACTCTATTATACAAAATACGCACAGTCACAAAATAGTCTGTTAGAAAACATATACACCCTCTACTTCTATTGTTTTAAAATAATTACACCCTCTATTTCTAGTCTGTTATAAGAAATATACACCCTCTATTTCTAGTATGTAATAAAGTACATACCATCTATTTTTACTCTGTTATAAAAAATATTCACCTTCTATTTGTACTATGAAATGAAATTATATACCCTCTATTTTTACTCGGTTATACAAAATACACACCCTCTCTTTGTACTCTGATATGAAAAATATGCCCCTTCTGTTTCTACTCCGTAATAAAAAACATAAACTCTCTATTTTTTCTCTTTAATAAAAATAAACACCCTCTATTTTAACTCTGTTATCAAAAATATACTCCATCTATATGTACTCTGTTATGCAAAATTCACCACTCACAAAATAGTCTCTTATAAAATATATAGACCCTTTAATTGTACTCTGTTTTAAAATAAATACACCTTTTATTTCTACTCCGTTATAAAAAATACATACCCTCTAATACTGCTCCGTTATAGAAAAATAAACCGTCTATTTCTACTCTGTTACCAAAAATATACAAACTCTATTTCTGCTGTTATCAAAAATATATACCACCTCTACATTTACTCTGTTTTAAAATAAATACAACCTCAATATGTACTCTGTTATAGAAAATATATACCCTCTATATCTGATCCTTTATTAAAAATATACACCCTCTATTTCTACTCTGTTATAAAAAATATACACCCTCTAATTCTGCTCAGTTATAAAAAAAATATAGCCCCTAATTTTACTCTGTTATACAAAATACCCACACGCACAAAACAGTCTTTTATAAAAAATGTACACCCTCTATTTGTTCTGTTTTAAAATAAACACACCCTCTAATTCTACTCTTTACTAAAACATACATACCCTCTATTTTACTCTGTTATAAAAATTATACACTCTCTGTTTCTATTGTGTTATAAAAATATACACCCTCTATTTCTGTTCTGTTATAACAAATATACACTTTTTTACTGTTTTACAAAATACACACTCTCACAAAATACTCTGTTATAAAAAATATACACCGTATACTTGTACTGTGTTTTAAAATAAATACACCTTTTATTTCTACTCTGCTATAAAAGTATGCACTCTCTGATTATACTGTTTTAAAATAAATTCACAATCTACTTGTTCTTTCTCTGCTATAAAAAAATATATACCCTCTATTTATACTCTGTTATACAACATACACCAATTCACAAATAGTCTGTTGTAAAAAGCATACACCCTCTACTTGTACTCTGTTTAAAAATAAATACACCCCTATATCTCCTCTTGAAAAAAAAATATACACCCTCTATTTCTGCTGTTATAAAAAATATATATGCCATCTATTTTTACACTGTTTTACAAAACATACACCCTCTATTTTTACTGTTATAAAAAATATACACTACTAGTTCTTACTCTTTCATACAAAATATACATACTGACAAAATAGTCGATATACAAAATATACATCCTCTACTTGTACCCTGTTTTAAAATCAGTACACCCTTTTTCTGCTCTGTTATAAAAAGTATACATCTACTATTTCTACTGTGTTATAAAATACATATACCCTAAATTTTTACTCTGTTACAAAAAATGTGTACCTTCTACTTGTTCTATGTAATAAAATATACACCCTCTATTTTTACTCTGTTATAAAAAATATACACCCTCTTTGTACTGTGTTATATAAATATACCCCTTCTATTTCTACTCTGTAAAAATATAGACACCCTCTATTTGTACTCTGTTATAAAAAATATACACCATCTTTTTACTGTTATACAAACACACACACTCACAAAATAGTCTGTTATAAAAAATATACATCCTCTACTTGTACTCTGTTCTAAAATAGATACACCCTCTATTTCTACTCTGTTATAAAATATATATATCCTCTATTTGTACTCTGTTTTAAGAAATACGCACCCTCTATTTTTCTCTCTTATACAAAATACACACACTAAAAAATTGTCTTGTGAAAACTATGATGTTCTACTTTTACTTTCTTTTAAAATCAGTACAACCTCTATTTCTACTCTGTTATAAAAAATATACACCCACTATTTCTACTCTGTTATAAAAAAAAATACACCCTTTTTACACCGGAATAAAAATTATACACCCTCAATTTGTACTCTGTTATAGAAAATATACACCCTCTACTTGTACCAGGTTTAAAATAAATACACCCCCTAACTCTACTCTGTTAAAAAATATTTACCCTCTATTTATACTCTGTTATAAAATTATATGTCGTTTATATTTACTATGTTATTCAAAATACACCCACAAATTAGTCTTATAAAAAATATACAATCTTCTTGTACTTTGTTTTAAAATAAATACACCCTCAATTTCTACTCTGTTATAAAAAATATATACCCTCTATTTCTGCTGTTATAAAAAATATATGCCCCATATATTTACTCTGTTATACAAAACACACACACACACAAAATAGTCTGTTTTAAAATATATACATACTCTAATTCTACTATGTTATAATATATACATATATATATATACCTTGTAATTTTACTGTTATAAAAAATATACACCTATTTGTACTCTGTAATAAGAAACATATAGCCTCTATTTTTATTATGTTATAAAATATATACACCCTCTATTTGTACTCTGTTATAAAAAATATACCTCTTCCATTTTTAGTCTGTAATAAAAAATATAAACCCTCTGTTTGCACTCTGTTAGAAAATATTCACCCTCTATTTTTCCTCTGTTATACAAAATACACACACTCACAAAAAATTTGCTATAAAAAATGTACACTCTATACTTCTACTCTCTTTTAGAATAAATACACCGTCTATTTCTACTCTGTTATAAAAAAATATATACACCCCCTATTTATACTCTGTTAGAGAAAATATGTACCCTCTATTTTTAGTCTGTTATAAAATATATACATCCTATATTTTTACTGTGTTTTAAGAAATATACACCCTCTATTTTACTCTGTTATACGTAATACACACATTGAGAAAATAGTGTGTTATAAAAAATACATACTCTCTATTGTACTCTGTTTTAAAATAAATACACCCTCTATTTCTATTGTCTTATAAGAAATATACACCCTCTATTTATACTCTGTTATAAAGAACATATACCCTCTATTATTACTCTGTTATACAAAATGCACACACTCACAAAATAGTCTGTTACAAATAATGTAGACAATGTACTTGTACTCTGTTTTAAAATAAATACACGCTCTATTTCTACTCTCTTTTAAAAAATGTACACCCTCTGTTTCTACAAATTTGTAAAATATATATACCCTGTATTTTTACTCTGTTATAAAATATATACACCCTGTATTTGTACTCTGTAATAAAAAATATACACCTTCTATTTTTACTCTGTTGTAAAAAATATACACCCTCTCTTTGTACTTTTTTATAAAATATACCCCTTCTTTTTCTACTCTGTAATAAAAAATATACACCCTCTACTTTTACTCTGTTATAAAAAATATACACCCTCTATTTTTACTCTGTTATACAAAATACACACATTCAAAAATAGTCTGTTATGAAAAACATACACCCTGTTCTTGTGCTATATTTTATAATAAATACAACCATTATTTCTACTCTGTTAGAAAAAATATACACC
>PVKV010042962.1:0-10368 GCA_004027835.1 Alouatta palliata | reverse complement strand
CTCCGTCTCAAAAAAAAAAAAAAAAAAAAGAGTACAATGAACAAAGGAAAACACATACATTTATCCCTTACGCATTTGGGGGTCCTCTCTAATGCTATGTCTGATCTCCGACTGGAGCCAGACCTCACAATTTAAACTAAAACCCGATTGGCTAATAACTTAAAACTTTTCTAAACAGGTGAAAGCAATGGAGAGTTGGCACCTGCCTGTGAGCACGTCCAGCACAGATATCTTGGTTAAAGTACAAGGACATAGAACGTACTACGTGCCTGTAAGCACGGCGTGTCTAACAGCTACACAGGATAGGGCTTAACAAAGTTATTAACACACGTATTCTTTAACAAGAAAGGAAACTTTAAAAAGGAACTTTTTTACTTCCCACAGTGGCTCTCTGGCACATGGCTTTCCTGCCTGGGAGGCTGGCACTGGCTGCCACGTCAGGTTTCAGTGAGCAGAGATGAAGACTTTGAAAAAAAAAAAGTGGATAAAATTGTCTTCCTTTTTTGTATTTCCCCTCCCAGAAAAACAACTTTGACTTTGTTGCAGAGACAAGAACAGGTGGTAAAGGAACATGGGTGGAAAACCCTGCAGGCGCTTTGGCTCTAGGGCCAGGAGCTGCCTGGCTGTGGTTTTAATACCTGACTTCCAAATGTGACGTTTTCCTGGAGGAATGTGGTCTCTGTTTAATATGATAATTCAGCATAGCTATTGTAGGAGAAGAAAAAGCATTTTTTTCCTTTATCTCTCATAAGTTCTTGGCTGAGCCGGCCTCCTGAAATAAGAAGACAGATTAACAAGAGAAAGACAAGGCCGGGTGCAGTGGCTCACACCTATAATCCCAGCACTTTGGGAGGCCGAGGCGGGATCACTTGAGGTCAGGAGTTCGAAACCAGCCAGGCCAACATGGTGAAACCCCATCTCCACTAAAAATACAAAAATTAGCTGAGTGTGGTGGTGCGTGTGTGTAATCGCTGCTACTCCTGAGGCAGGAGGATCACCTCTAGGAGGCCGAGGTTGCAGTGAGATTGTACTATTGCACTCCAGCCTCGGAAACAGAGCAAGACTCCATCTCAAAGAAACAAAAGCCAATAAAGCAAGAGAAAAACAGACCAACACCCTGTCTCAACAACAACAACATCCTAAAAACCAAGAGAAAGAGGTCTGTCAACACGCACATTTCCTGCTCTCACAGGAGACATCAGGGAGTGCCTGGTTCTCCAAGAAGTGGCTTTGAATCCCAGCTCATGTCACATCTTCCACAGAGAACAGTACATCTTTAGCGAAGCCACCAGACAAAGGGAGAGGACTTTGGGTGTCGAGGGGCAGTCCCTTGGGGAAGGCACAGAGCTGGCGGGTGCAGGCTGGTTGGGGAAGCCTGTTCCTGTGGATGCCTCTGGAGCCGGCCCCAGGCACACAAGCGTGCAAAGATATCTTCAGTTGCTCAGCTTTGCTCTTCATGGTAGAAAGGGGAGCAGGATAGCTTATGTCTCTGTAAATTGGTGTCTTGCTTTTATTATTATTATTATTATTATTAAGACAGAATCTTGCTCTGTCACCCAGGCTGCAACCTCCACCTCCCGGGTTCAAGTGATTCCCCTGCCTCAGCCTCCCAAGTAGCTGGAACTACAAGCATGTGCCACCCTGCCCATCTAATTTTTTTTG
Source organism: Alouatta palliata (assembly GCA_004027835.1). Taxonomy (NCBI): domain Eukaryota; kingdom Metazoa; phylum Chordata; class Mammalia; order Primates; family Atelidae; genus Alouatta; species Alouatta palliata. The sequence continues at coordinate 8,706 of PVKV010042962.1, read as the reverse complement.
TATTTTTAGTAGAGACGGGATTTCACCGTTTTTGAACAGGGTGATCTCAATCTCTTGACCTTGTGATCCACCGGCCTTGGCCTTCCAAAGTGCTGGGATTACAGGTGTGAGCCACTGTGCCCAGCCTCTACAAAAAGTTTTAAAGAATTATCCAGGTGTGTTGACCTGTATCTGTGATCCCAGCTGCTCAGGAGCCTGAGGTGAGAGGGTCACTTGAGCCCAGGAGGTCAAGGCTGCAGTGAGCTGTGATCATGCCACTGCACTCCAGAGCAAGACCCTGTCTCAAAAGAAGAAGAAGAAGGAGAAGGAGAAGAAAAAGAAATTTTCTGGATGAATAACTTCAGACTGGAGTTAAAGGCCTGGTCCTCAAAATTGACTCAAGGTCCTATTTGTTTGACATAGTTAAGAAAAATGTAGACTGTTGTGCTCCTTCTGGTTATCTGAAGCTCTGCACCTGGGTTGGGATTGGGGCTGTTTCTCTGTGTCGAGGGACAGCAGGCTGCTGAGGCAAGAGTGGGATGTTCCATCCTCTGGGCGAGAGTGGGATGTTCCATTCTTTGTAATGTGACATCAAACAGCAAAGTTTCTCATGGTCTTTGATTTTAGCAGCCAAGATCTCCTGGTTCTATGTTCTTAATGTTAATGAAGAGAGCCACGTTTTGTTTGTTTTTTTTGAGACAGAGTCTTGCTCCCTCACCAGGCGCCAGGCTGGAGTGCAATGGCGCGATCTCGGCTCACTGCAACCTCTACTTCCCGGGTTCAAGCAATTCTCCTGCCTCAGCCTCCCGAGTAGCTGGGACGACAGGCGTGTGCCACCACGCCCAGCTAATTTTTGCATTTTTAGTAGAGACAGGGTTTCACCATGTTGGCCAGGATGGTCTCAATCTGTTGACCTCGTGATCTGCCCACCTCGGCCTCCCAAAGTGTTGGGATTACAGGCGTGAGCCACCGCGCCTGGCCAACAGAGCCACATTTTTATGTGTTCACAGATGAGAAGCATGTCAGATGATAAGCAGGTGGTTTCATCAGGCTATCAGTATGGGGTATCAGACTATTAAATTCCCTCTAAAAATTCTATTTCTTCTTATATTTGTGAGGAAGAAGCAGATACAGCTAGAAGGGATGAGGAGAATGGGGGTTTGGGGGCAGGCTGGCATGACATGAATTTGCCAACTTGCCTGTTACATTTCAGATGAATTTCTTAATCTTCCCCTTTATTGTACAAACCATCTGTAGAACAGAAAAAAACCAATTTATCAATAGAGAAGATAATTCGTGGAAAATGTGTATGTAATTTTCGGTTGATCTTGAACTGCATTTAAAGCTGCAGACTTTTTGGCTGGGCATGATGGCTCATGTCTGTAATCCCAGCACACTGGGAGGCTGAGACGGGTGGATCACTTGAGCCCGGGAGTTCAAGACCAGCCTGGGCAACATAGTGAAACCCCATCTCTACTAAAAATAAAAAATTAGCCAGGCCTGGTGGTATGCACTTGTAGTCCTAGATACTCAGGAGGCTGAGGTGGGAGGATCACTTGAACCTTGGAGGTGGAGGTTGCAGTGAACTGAGATCATGCCACTGCACTCCAGCCTGGACGACAGAGTGAGACCCTGCCTCAAAAGAAAAAGATTGCCATTCTTATGTTCATGTGTATGTATTTATTTATATCAGTATGGACTCATAAATTTACATTTATTGAATGTGTTGAAATTCATTACTAACATTTTTTTCATTCTTAAATCATCCTGTATTGAGCCAGTGGGAGCTCCTTTAGGCTGGCTTCTGTGTTCTTTTGATGTGTCTGGTTCTTTAAGCACTTCCTTACTTTCTAGAACAATAAAATGTTCCAGGTTTATTTTGTACCTTCCCTACCCCAGCCCTGGAATCAGCCATTTCTCTAAGAAGTCCTGGTTGCTTACAGTGAAGAATGCTATTTAGGAACCCAAGATCTGGACATTACATGTGCTCACTGTTACGGGAGTTTTGTTGATTCTAGACTCTACTAGTTGATAGATCTAGGGAATACATGTATACTTGTGTGCATGTTTCTAGGCATATCCCCACCCATAGAATTCTCTCTTTTTTTTAAAGAGATGAAGTCTCGCTCTGTTGCCCAGGCTGGAGTACAGTGGTGTGATCTCGGCTCACTACAACCTCTGCCTCCCGGGTTCAAGCAATTCTCCTGCCTCAGCCTCCCGAATAGGTGGGACTACAGGTGCACGCCGCCATGCCCAGCTAATTTCTTCTGTATTTTAGTAGAGACAGGATTTCACCGTGTTGCCCAGGCTGGTCTCGAACTCCTGAGCTCAGGCAGTGCGCCCGCATCGGCCTCCCAAAGTTCTAGGATTACAGGCGTGAGCCACCGCGCCTGGCCAGAATTCTTTCTTTAGAACTAAAACCACAGGTACATACTGATACCTTCACTTCTAGGCCAACACCAGCGGGTTCATTGTTCGTTATAGTCTTGCCCCTTTCCATAATTGTAACTTTTTTTTTGACAATGAGAAGCAGAAGTCTCATTTTCCTTAACTTGTTTTCTGATTTGTTTAATCCTATAATTCATTGAAAGTAGCTTCAGAATGATAGAGTCATAGCACTGTGAAAAACAAACCTTCCCACCAACTAGAGTTCAATGTTTGTTACTCTTTTCATCTTTATTCTGAGGATATATAGTTGAAATATTGTTTTGCCTCTTCTGTGGGGTTCTGAAGTAGATTTTATTTATTTATTTTTAAGACGGGGTTTCACCATGTTGGTCAGGCAGGTCTTGAACTCCCGACCTCAGGTGATTCGCCCGCCTTGGCCTCCAAAGTGCTTGGATTACAGGCGTGAGCCACCGCTCCCAGCCTGAAGTAGATTTTAATAGTTAAGTTTATTTGTTTCTCTTTGTATTCAGTTTTAGTATTTTTCCCCATCCTGTTAATTTCATTATTTTTTAAGTATGTAAAGTGCAAAGGCAAAACTGCAAAAAGATGTACTTGGAGTAGTACCACTGCCTCTGCTGACCCCTGTTCACTCTCTTATCCCTTCTGCCCTATTCCTATTTCGCCCCCTTAGGTAACCAGTCTCACTAGGTTTTGGTAAATCTTTTTTTTTCTTTTGAGATGAAGTCTCGCTCTGTCACTCAGGCTGGAATGCAGTGGCACAATCTTGGCTCACTGCAACCTCCGTCTCCCAGGTTCAAGTGATTATCCTGCTTCAGCCTCCTGAGTAACTGAGACTACAAATACGTGCCACTATGCCCGGGTAATATATATATGTGTGTATATATATATATATATATATATATATGTATGTATATGTGTGTGTGTGTGTGTGTGTGTATATATATATATACACACACACACACACACACACACATATATATATATGAGGCATATTAACCCTTTATCCATGATATATGTGGCAAATATTTTCTCCCACTTTTTAATCTGTCTTTTGACCTCATGGTGATTTTTTTTTGGCCATGCCACATTTTATTAATTTTATGTAGTAAAATTTACCAGTTTTGTATTGCCTTTGGCTCATGAGTCCTAGTTAGAAATCTTTTTTTCACATTCTGATCAAAGAGGTATTCACCCATGAATTCTTAGAACTCTTACCATTTCATGCTTTTACATTGAGATCTCGGAACCATCTGGAATTTAATTGTGTGGTGGGAGTTAGAGACCTAGTTTGATCTCTTTCTCAGTGACTATCTGGCTGTCCAAGCACCATTGATCACAAGGCTCGGGTCTATTTCTGGACTTTCTATGGCTTTCCGCTAGTCTGTTTATTCCCTGCAGCACCACACTGTTTTAATTATGGAGACTTTATAGTATGTCTGATTATTTGGTAGAGGTAGACTCTCTCATAGCTTTTCTTCCGCAGGTATTCCTAGCTATTCTTGCATTTTTATCCTTCCATATGAATATTTGAATCGGTTTAGGCTCTAGAAAAAAATGTTTTGGCATTTTATTGGAATTGCATTAAATTTATTAACTAACTTGGGGAGAACTGACATATTTATGATATTTATTTATGATATATATTTGGTTCAGATCTACTTCTGTGTCTTTCAGGAGGGTTTTCATGTTTTCCTCATACAGATACTGCTGCTATTGTAAATGGGTTTTCTCTATATTATATCCTCCACCTGATTATTATTTATGTTCATGATGGTTATTGATTTCCATAGGGTAATCTTGTATCCTGCTAACTTACTATAATATGTAGCCTATTTATCACAGTTTTGCGGTTCTTTTCTAATTCGTATACCTCTAATTGACTTACTTTTTCTAATTCTATTGGCTTATACTAGCAGAATGAGTTAACCCATCAGTACTGGACCCAGAGTAACACTAAGTGAGGCTCAGTCCTTAAGTCTGGGTAGCCTGAGTTTAATTTGAGGAGTAAGGGAGCTCTGTGCCTGTGGCTGCGCATTTTCTCTCCTGCTCTGACCTGATGTGGTGCCCACCCCGTTAAAGTCGTTGTGACTAGAGCTTTGTGGGGGGGAAAGCATTTACTGCTCTTCAGACCAGAGAAGCTGGGGTTAGGCTGCGAACGCCCCTGGCCTGGTCTCCTTGGCGCCCACCCGCCCTTGCAGGGTGCAGAGCACCGGGAAGGGAGCGACCCAGGCAGATCCGACCTGCGGCTGCCGGCACAGAGCCGCCCCTCGACAAGCCCCGGCAACCTCCCGACGCCCTCCGGTCCCAGGGGCTCGGCGGCTCAGCTCAGCGCCCTCCGGCCTGTCCCGCCCAGGCCTGCAGCGCCGCGGGTGGCTGGGGCCTCGCGTCTTCGCCTCACTCTCCCCTGGCTGCCGACACCTCTGTCAGCCCCGCACGCAGCTCTGTCCTTCAGGCTGCGGGGCAGAGGTTGGCGCCGCCCCCGGCCCACGCGCACGAGCTCCTCCTTTGGAGGGGCCCACGCGAAAGCACCTACGGCAGCGGCGCCAATGGCCCTTTTTCCCAAGCGCACCCCGGATCAGGGCCCTGCCAAATCGGCTCTGTCCATCCCAAGGTTGCGGTGGAGAGAAGCCACAGTGGCGGAGTTATGCACGTGGGTGGCGCTTTCTTCCACCCGTGTGCAGAACTAAGGCGCCTGGGCCGCCGCGGAGGACAGAGCGCCGAGATACCGCCACCTGCCGCCCGGAGCTGGCACTGCACTCTTTAGTGCAAAGCAAATCCCTGTCCCATTGGTCCCCTCCCTCCCTGAGCATGAAGTCTAAAGGGAAGCTCCCCTCTCACCCTTCCACCCTCTTACCAAGGGCGCTTTATTATATTATTTATTTTTATTTTTATTATTTTTTGAGACAGAGTCTCGCTCTGTCGCCCAGGCTGGAGTGCAGTGGCGCAATCTCGGCTCACTGCAACCTCCATTTCCCAGGTTCAAGTGATTCTCCTGCCTCAGCCTCCTGAGTAGCTGGGATTGCAGGCACCTGCCACTATGCCTGGCTAACCTTTGTATTTTTAGTAGAGACAGGGTTTCATCATGTTGGCCAGGCTGCTCTCGAACTCCTGGCCTCAAGTGATCTGCCTGCCTCGGCATCCCAAAGTGCTGGGATTACAGGCCACTGTGCTCGGCTGCTTTATTCTATTTAGAATTGTTGGAGTTGTTCGGGCTCCAGAGTCCAAATCCTGCAGATAGAGCTCAAAGGGTAAGGTGAACTGAAATGTCTTTGGCTTAGCTCAAATTTTCATTGTCTGAGAAAGGAAGGAGGTTAATGGGGAGAATAGAAGAATGAAAAGGACCACGTGCAAAACTGGTCAATATCCACAGAGTAATAACTCATTGCATCTTCATTGTATGAAATTTTTTTTTTTTTTTTTTTTTTTTTGAGACGGAGTTTCGCTCTTGTTACCCAGGCTGGAGTGCAATGGCGCGATCTCGGCTCACCGCAACCTCCGCCTCCTGAGTTCAAGCAATTCTCCTGCCCCAGCCTCCCGAGTAGCTGGGACACGTGCCACCATGCCCAGCTAATTTTTGTATTTTTAGTAGAGACGGGGTTTCACCATGTTGACCAGGATGGTCTCGATCTCTTGACCTCGTGATCCACCCGCCTCGGCCTCCCAAAGTGCTGGGATTACAGGCTTGAGCCACCGCACCCGGCCCATTGTATGAAATTTATTTGCATTTCCATGGACAACAATCATTTGTATTATTACCAGTTTTGTATAATACATAGAGCTGCCAAATAGCTTAAAGACAAGGACAAGTATAGACCTTTCTAGAAGCAGATAACTCCTAGAAAGATCTTCTAGACAATCTGTAGTGAAGCTAAGTAATACCTTCAAGATTTCACAGCTGCAGACTGGATCTGGAATTTAAACCAGATCGATATATTTCTGTACATCCAGCCTCTTTTCTCTGTATCAGGCAGCTTTTGGACTGGAAGAGTGCTTTTCAGCAGGAACTGTGGTATTGACCACTCATCATCCCATTTAGTTAAAAATCCCTGGTCTCGCCAGGTTCGGTGGCTCACGCCTGTAATCCTAGCACTTTTGGGAGGCCAAGGCGGGCAGATCATGAGGTCAGGAGTTCAAGACCAGCCTGACCAACATGTTAAAACCCTGTCTCTACTAAAAATAAAAAAATTAGTCGGGCATGGTGGCACACGCCTGTAATCCCAGCTACTCAGGAGGCTGAGGCAGGAGAATTGCTTGAGCCGGGAGATGGAGGTTGCAGTGAGCCAAGAATGCACCACTGCACTCCAGCCTGAGCCACAGAGTGAGACTTTGTCTCCAAACAAAAACAAAAACAAAAAAATCCTGGTCTCAGGAATCTCCACCAGGACCTACAGCAACGTACTGAAGAACTTCAAAACCTCAATCAGCCATTTGCCATCTTGCGAGAGTCTTGTCCTGGATTCAAATGTTCTCTCCGAACGCCTGAAGGGCCTGGAGTGTGGCCCAAGCCCTGGGAAACGGTCAGAGTCTCAAGATTCCCACTATATCCTATGCCTTGGAGTGGGCGAGGAGACCACTGCAGCCCAGCCCCCCTGTCAGTTCTTTGTTTCGGGAGTTCTGGGACCGGGACCGGGACGCTGGTACAGCCAGATTACCCCTTCATCATGTAGCCGCTTCCAGACTTCTTTCTCCAACTTGAAGTCATGGTTTATGTAAAAGATCAGTCGTTTCCATGACTTATCATAGTAGTGATCAGAAAAGCGCTCATGGCCCTCGGTGATGAAGCCATAAGCACTGACCTACAGCAAGGTTGGAGGAGAAATGGGGCCTGTAGTTGCTCTTACCAGGCTTCTTCTTACGGCTAGTTCTGTGTAGAGGGTGAGGGTTCTTTTTCCTGGTTCCACCCCTAGGGGTCTGGGTGCGAGTCCCTGGATGCCCACACACTACAGCATGCACCCATACTCATGCCCACCCTCCCTCCCACCAGAGGCGTGCAACCAGCCCATCCATTGTCCTATGCTGCGCAGGCCCAGGAACAGCCCAGAGCTGTTTCTCCAGGTATTTCTGCAGCTGCAGTGGAGGCTTACCTGGTCACAGAGCTGCAGGGCCGTGAGCAGCAGGAGGGCCCCAGTGGTGGGGCGGTATATCCTCCAGTGGGCACCGTCCAGAGTCTTAGACCTCAGAAACCTGTGAAATGCCCCAAACCCCCAACTGTCAGGAGACTGCAAGGATAACAGGGACCTGGGCTATGTGTCACATGCCTTCTACTCTGACCTGTTCTTCATGTATCGGAGGAAGTCTGGGTGCAGCAACAGATATCTGTCCATTTGCAAGGCTTCCCGAAAAGCTTCCTGGGGTCTGTGCCTGCAGTGGGGAAGGGGTCATTCAGACTCAGTTCCCTTACCTGGCCTGGTGTGGGCCAAGTCAGCCTCACGAGCATGACTGGTATCCCAACTCCAGGTGATAGCTCAGGCTGTCCCCAGCTGTCCAACCCTTTACAGCCACTCACGACATGGCTCAGCCTGGGATAAAAGGATGGCAGGAGGGCAGTGGGTACCTGAACCAGTAAAGGTTATTTGACTTCAGCGTCTGATTCATAAGCAGCGCTTCCAGCCACTCATAGTCCCGGGTGCCTTCCAGGAAGTGCAAGTAGTGGACGTCCTGAGGACCAAGGACAGGGAGTGGTCCAAAAGTGCTGCCTTCAGAACCCCGGGTTGGGGCGGCCCAGCTCTGACCTCACCTGCCCGCTTGCTCTCCTCTGGCTGGTCTGACTGTCCTCCCTACTCCTGCCCTGATAGAAGGGGAGCCTGTACCAACTGCAGACTCCAGCCAGACGCACGCCTCCTCTCCCTCCTCACCTGTGTGCTCCCCCATCCAGAGTCTGGGCGTGGCCAGGCCCCTCCCTCTTTGCTCACCTTCTCAAGAGGCACATTCTTGAAACCCCGATTGCCCAATACGAGAATCGAGGTGGTCAAGGAGAAGGCAGTGAAGCCATAGAAGGATGTCCGAGTACCCACATCCTGTTCATAGCCTTTAATGAGAGCTCCGCTCAGTCTGTACAGAAAGACAAAATCAGACCGGATAGGTGAGCAGAGGAAGCAGATTTGTGCAGGTGGGTGGGGAAAGGAAGGAGAAATGGGGCAGGCAGTAGTTATGTGCTGCAATTCTCTGGAGAGCCGAGGAATTCCACCTTCCAGATGCAGGCGTGGAATAGCCTATGAGTGTCTCGGAAGAGTCCATGTCTGCAGGAGGCAGGGAGGAGAGGGCAGGAGAAGGCAGGAGAGGGCAGGAGAGGGCAGGAGAGGGGCAGGAGAGGGCAGG
>PVKV010042961.1:0-10368 GCA_004027835.1 Alouatta palliata | reverse complement strand
TGGCTCACCGCAACCTCCGCCTCCTGAGTTCAAGCAATTCTCCTGCCTCAGCCTCCCGAGTAGCTGGGACTACAGGCACGTGCCACCATGCCCAGCTAATTTTTGTATTTTTAGTAGAGACGGGGTTTCACCATGTTGACCAGGATGGTCTCGATCTCTTGACCTCGTGATCTACCCGCCTCGGCCTCCCAAAGTGCTGCGATTACAGGCGTGAGCCACCGCGCCCGGCTTAAGAGTGTCTTCTAATTGAACTTTTCCAGTGATAGCTGCCTAGAATCAAGCCGCTGGAAGCCCAGCTACGGAAGGGACGGGTCCTCGGGATTTCTTGCCAGTGCTATCAGCCTTTCTTTAAAAGCCAGCGCAATTCCATTCTTCTGTCTAGCTGTTTGCTTGTTTCTTTCCATTTTGGGGGGATGTGGAGGGATGGAGCCCCTGTGTAGGTCTCTGCTCTGAGTCCAAGGCTTACTGGGGCCCTCCCATACCTTTGCCTAGCCCTGGTCCCTGGCCCCAAGGCCTCCTGGGTCCTGGCACCATCCCCCTGGTGCCCTGGGGTCCCCCGGTGGGCCTCTGCACAAATCTTGCCTGTCTGACCCTGTTCTTGGTTAACGACCGATGAAAAGGCGGAGAAGTTGAGTTGTCACACCTGGGTCTCTGCAGTTTCCTGGGGAGTCCTGTTCCCTTTTCCCATCAAGCCCTTGTGAGGGGCTGTGTCCCTGACAGGAAAGGGGTGGTCCTGAGACCACCTGGGACCATACCATCTGGGGCCACCCTACCTTCCTTGGCCTGCAGGCCTTCTAATCACAGGGCAGGTTCTCCTGTCCCTCCAGGTGGTCTGATTGTATTGCAGAAATGCTTAGTAAAAGCCAGCACCGAGGAGGAAGTGTTTTGATTTCTTTTTTTGATAAGTCGGAGCTCAGGGAGAAATTTGTTTACTTTCATAATGAATATCTTATTCTTGACTTGTACCTTATTTACTCAGCATCTTTTCAAAATCACACTTTATCCTGAGAAAATCTAGACCCCAGTCTGATCTCTGATCTCTTGGCTTACTCTTGGCAGTGTGGAGTGGGCCCTGCTCCTTCCAGGATGGGCCTGCCCAGGGCTGTCATTGGGGCCTGGCCCGCCGGGTCCACCTGGCCACCAGCCTGAGTCTGGGAGCCGCCAGCGCGGTTGGCTTCCCAGTCTGCTGAGGACCAAGTTCACTTCCTCCAGCACCCATTCCCACTTCCTAAGGAGAGAGCTCAGCAGTGAGAATTGGATGAATTGAGCAAATAAAAAAAATTACAGCCCAATGAATTTAAACCCCTCTCAAAACATTTTCGGATTATTTTGATTAACTCTTTGACCTCATGTGGACAACAGTTAGAGAAATTCTGATTTATGCCTGGAATTAGAGTGTAGCCTGTAGCTAGGAGTGTGTGTTTTAAGCGCTTGATATTTGTCTTTTTAGGAAAGGGCACTCATGTTTAGACAGGATGGTGTCTGAAAGACAGTGTTTGAAATGTGTGGAATAGCGATATAGGAACTCAGAGACTGGGAGCAATGGCTAGCGGCTGGCTTTGTGGGGAAACTGACCGGCCGGCTAGAGCAGTCTCTGTCCTTGATGGGGGGAGAAGCTGGCGAGGGGACGCGGGGGGCCTGCCCCAGTGCAGAGCTCTTCATGAGGTTCTGGTCCGTGTGATTTTAGTCCCCCTCGCCGTGGAGAAGGGCGCAGACCTGGAGCAGGCCTCTCCTGCGGAGCCCTCCGGGCCCACCTTGGCTCGGGCTCTGCCTCCTCGTGAGGAAGTGCCACCGAGCTGTGGTTTGACGTTTCCGGTCTGTGGCTAGTTTCTTGTGTGCACAACTGTCTATAGCTGGGCCGAGTCCTTCCGGGAATAGTTGGAGGTTTTTGCTGCCTTCACCGTGTCTTCAAGGGTTTGGGGAGTCCTGGCTGTCCACTGTTGCACCCAGGGGCCCTGGGCAGCTACTGAGTGGTGCCCTGGGCCCTGGTGCTGTTTGGAAGCTGCTTCCATGGGAGGCTGTGTGTCAGAGCGATGCCGTCTGTCTGGTGTGATATGGATATCCACGGTCACAGGTTAGTGTTTACGAAGTGTAATCACAGGTGCAGTGGATGGGCACTTTCTGTGGGCTGGGCACCATCCTAGACCCTGGGAGGTAGGTCCCACTGTCTCCCGGGTCAGAGATGGCAACTCCAGAGGTCAGGTCATGGGTCCAGCGCCCCAGGAGTTGCAGATGGCTAAGCAGCACCCCCCAGGCAGTGCACAGCTGCCACGGAGACTGTAGGGGCACTTACTCTCCCTCTGCACATCTGTGAGCACCAGCCGCCCACAGCTATTGTGCCTAGGATGCCCAGGGTGGTGTACGAAGAGATGATCAGTAACCCTGCCTTGTCCCCTGTGGCTTAGGGGACCCCCAGTGGTTAGGGCTGGGGGAGGCAAACCTAATAATCTGGAGTCCCCTGGGGGAGGCCACAGCACCTGGGTGTGGGATGGGGTGCAAGTCCCAGGAGCTGTAGAGGCTGAGAGGATGCCAGGTAGGCACCGTCAGTGCTGGCTGAGTGAAGGAGAAGTCTCTTCCACTTTGCAGGCTCACAGTCCCCTTTGGGCTACCTGGAAATGGTGACATTGGAGGGTCCTGGGGGCAGATGTGGAATGTGGAGACAGGGAAAGAAGGCAGATGCGAGCTGTGAGCTGCAGCGGATGCTTTGGGTGTGTAGAAGCCATGATGATTTCTTGGCCAGTGGTTTACAAGTTTCCAGAGGGAGCAAAGCTGTGTGCCGTGAAATCGTGGACTCTTGCCTCTGGGCATCTGCTCTGTAATTGAGAGCCTCGTCTGTCCTCAGCAGCCCTGAGGCCCCTTTGGAACAGGTGGCGTAGCATGGCCAGCACAGAGCCAGGTGCCCCTGGGCAGGTGGTCTGTGAATCTCTGCTGCAGGCAGGGTGGCCCTGAGGAGGTCATGCAGGGCCTGGTGGGCCAAGCCAGTGGCTTGCAGCGCAAGACAGTGAGGATGGTCAGAATCTCAGTGTGGGCTCCTGGGACCGTGGTCCCGGCCCGTGGAGAGTCAGGGGCACGTATCTCACCTGGCGGCTCTGCTGCAGGAGGTTGGCCTGCCTGGAGCATGGGTGCCCTGCCTCGGACCCTGCTAGGATGCCGGCAGGAGGCTGTGGGAGCTCTGTGGTCTCCTGCAGGCCTGTGTGGCTCCTGGGCCTGTGGCCTTGTGGTTCCCCTCTGGTCTCAGCAGCCACTGCTAGCTGGCAGCCCCTTTGGATGCCACAGCAGCCTCTGTGCAGGCTTAGGGCTCTGTGTCCCCTCCCTGTCCTTGGACGGGGAGCTGGGCAAGGCAGGCCACACCCCTGCTGTATGGTTGGTGTATGTGGGTGGACGGACCACTCATTCTGGCCTCGCCTGGCCCCACAAGGAGGTCAGTACTCCAGCCTGACCGGGGCACTGCCCACTCAGTGCCAGCCAGCCCACAGCATGACTCCCGCATTCTCGTTCACCCCTGGACCTAGCAGAATGCTTGAGCTCATGCATAACTTTAAAATGGTCTTCGGAAGTGCCAAGAATCCCGGTGTCTGCGACAGTGTTGTCTGGGATCCTGTGGAGCCTGCTGACTGTGTCTCTGTGGCTGCCGGCACTGTGGCTCAGTGGGCATTGGCATCACCTGGTGTTCCTGCTCGGTCCTTTGTGCCGCAAGGCCCTACGGATCTGGAGAGTCCAGGGCAAAGGGAGCGCCTGGGTCTCCGCCCCCCCCACCACACCCACTCCAGGTGCAGCGCCTAGAGGGAGCGGAGGGTGGATCCAGGAGGCTGCAGGCCATGGGGGTTTTCGGTTCTGAGTGTGAGGCCTGGGCTTCACTGGAGGAGTGATTTATTGTGAAGCCACAGCTGGTGCTGGGCTAAGATTACTTCCTGATATGAAAGTCTGTGGCTGAGTTTGCTGAGAAGTCACACGTTTGAAGGGAAGGGTTTTATGGTTCCATCTGTGGCGCCTCTGGAGCGCTGCTAGAGGCTCTGGTTTCTCCTGAGTGTGCTGGACCCATCCTGTGGGAGTCCTGCTTGTCACCTGGGGCTTAGGGTGACCTGGAGCAGCAGGGCCTCCTCTGAGGAAGGCTTGGAGCAGCTCAAGGGAGGTGGGAGGGCCCCAGGGCTGGCCCCTGGCTCTTGGTCCCCCATCCCCCACTGCGCAGCCCCTGCCAAGCTCTGCAGCCCTGCCTGCTTCAGCCTGCATCGGGCCTGACTGCTGTGCAGGGGGAGGGACAGGAAAGTCCATCCTCTGGGTTCTTTGAAGCTGGACAGTTCTGAGAGGCAGTTCCAGCTCGTAGAAGAAAGAAAACCCATTGCCACACCTCCGGCAGCCTGGGACACTCAGGTTCCTGGAACATCAAGTAGGAAGGAAGGAAGGGGCAGAACCCTCGGACAGGGCAGTGGTGGGTCAGGTGTCCCCACACAGTGCTGACACCCTGGGACCTGCCAAAAGGCATGGCTCACCTAGAAGGAAGTGGCTTCCAGGAGAGCCTCCCCTAGAAACACCGTGGACGGGACGGGGCTTCCACCAACCTGCTGCGTCAGCTTCCTCAACCTCTGCAGGTTTCAGGGTATGAGCAGCTGCAGGGAGCATCATTCAGAGCACCCCGTTGGCCACCTAGGATCAGGAGGGCCTCCATTCACCCGGTGTCTCCCTCTGGTCGCATGTGGTTGGCCATCCTGTCAGAGCGGTGGGCAGCCACACCACTTTTACCCAGATAAACCGCTGCATCTGGCTGGCAACCTTCATGCGTAGTCTTACGTTAGCAGATTTTTAACAGGCATTTAAAAACCAGCCAAACAAAGTCCAGTTTCCTGCCCCCACACTCCTTCGCTCCTTGGCCACCCTCACAGATGTGAGCTGCATGTGGAAATGCTTCCATTTGTGAAGCGACACTGCACGGAACCTGGCGGGCACCTCTGCTCCTGTGCAGCAGAGGCTGGAGTGGCCTGAGTGGAAGGAGGGAAGCCTGTGCCTGCTGGGAGTCCCCGAGTGGCAGCTACCCCGGCATCTGGATGGCCTCTAGGGTGTGACCTTTGGCTGAGGCCAGAGCCCGTCTCCCCGCGAGCCCTCGCTCCTCTCCAGGGCTGCGTGTTCCCCTTTTTGTTTTCAGTTGTTGAGCCCGTGCTCAGGGACAGCCCTACCCCAAAGGTCCTGTGTGCCCCGAGTAAGCCACTGGCTCTTGGAGGTGCCGACATGCCCTTCCTTTTAAGTCTGAGGGGAGCGGTGGCCAGACAGGGGCTCTGCCCTCATGGAGCCTCCCCTCTGCAGAGAGGGGGCATGGAGTGGCATTGCTGGGCGGCCACCTTAGATCCGGTGGCAGGAGGTGAGGCTCAGCCGAGTCAAACATGGGGCCCAGGCGGCGGCTCGCCCTGCCTTTCCAGGACAGCAGCATGGGCTGTGTCCCCTGTCAGTGCCCGCGTGTTTCTCAGGAATCCCTTTAGATGTGGTTAACACCTCCGTCTTGGAGGCCTTTCCTGACTGTCCTGACCCTGTTTATGCTCCTCTCCCGTGTCCTTCTAGAACATACTATCAGGCAAGGCGCGGAGATGCTGCTGTGTGTAGGGCCTCTCTGCCCTGCCCCTGACAGCGGCTCTGTGCAGGCCTTGCAGTACCCTGGGGCATCAGCGCCAACAGCTGCCCTGCCTGGGGGCTCGTGGTGGAGCAGAGGTGGATGCCTGCACACTGTGCGCGGAGGCCCAGCGGGCAGCTTGAGGGTGAAGCTGTTCACCTGCTGGAGGTGGTGCGAAGAGAAGGGGCGCTCGCTGGGCAGGGGGCTGGGCTGGGCAGGGTCCTCAGGGCTGGCTCCCGGGTGGCTGATGAGCATGGTGGCCCCGTTCTGACCTCTGGGGCAGAGGCCAGGGAGCTGACACAGTGGATGTGAAGAAGGGTGGTGTGTTCTTGTTTCACAGCCGTGATTGCGGTGGCGTGTCTGCGCCGGTGTCACCGAGATCTTCTCTTGGTCCCGAGTGTTGGGGCAGTGTCCACATCCTTCCTTCTCCAGTGTCTTCATTTGTAGAATGGGCCCTTCCTGGGCTGGGCTTCCACGGGGGCTTCCCACAGAGATCTGTCTTGAAGCACGGAAGCTTCCAGGCTGTCTCCGTGGTACCCTGACCTTCAGTGAGGAATCTGCTCCTTAGAGCCTCACACTCTCCTGCTCACCAGGGCCCCAGCTTTTCCAAGAGCTGCCGGGTGGGTTCCGGAACAGCCCATCCATGTCCTCAGTGCTTTAGCACAGGCCTCCATCTGTGATCCTGGGCTGGGAGTGTGGCCAACAGCGTACCCTCTGCCCGTGGTGCCTTAGCTGTGCGCACCCTTGAGGATATCTTTGCGGCCCCTGCCCACTGCTGCATTGGCCCAGATCTCATTAGTCCCACACCCTTGCCCAGAAAATGGGGCCATGCCGAGGACGGGAACACTTGGCTGGAAGTGTCAGAGCCAGGCTCTGGCCCCCTCAGAGTGGAGATCAGTCTTGCCTGCTAATAGCATTACCTCATCTCAGACCTGGGCAAGCAAGGCGTGGGTGATTTGAGAAGATCCTCATCTGTTTCTAATTAGATGTCTATCTCTGCCTTCATAAAAGCTTCTCTTTTCTCTCTTCCTCCTAATTATTTTTAAAATCTCAAGGAAAATACATCCCTTCCACTTACAATTCCTCAGAGAACCAAATTGCTATTCTGTTTCTAAAGTGTGTTATTGTGGCCTCTGATACTAAGCCAAGGTTTCTGTAATCCCACTAAAATTTTATCTCACATCACAGAAATTTAGGATTCCCCCAAGGAGACACCGCAGGAGGAAATACTGGCTTCTAACAAGCCACGTAGATACCCTGTTGTGGGTGTCCATGGACCATGACTCCTCCTTGGGCCTTGGGGTGAGTGCGGGCCGGCGTCACTGCAGGTGGTGCTGGCGTGGTTGGGAGGGTCCCTCGGGACCTAGAGGGACAAGGGGGCGGCCACCACCCTGCTGAACTCTCACCTGGGGCCTCTTTGTCTGCGGCCTTCAGGGGAAGAGGCCAGCCTGTAGGTGCGGGGCCTCACGGAGGCAGTGATTTCATGGTGCCAGGCAACCCGAGCACCCTCCGACACTGGCTTTCCCAGACTCCTCAGCTGCCCTGGTCATGCCGGCGGCAGAACCTGCTGGCAGGGCCGGGTGGAGGGTGGCCCTGCTTGGGGCTCGTGCACTGGTAAGGAGTGAGGGCGGGTTCTGGTGGGGTCTGAGTTGGAGACCTCTCCTTTTAAGAGTCAACCAGCCTGCTGCTGCCCCTTCCTCCCTCCCCTGGGCCTGGGCCACTCTCTCACCAGGCCCTCGGAGGACACTGACTTTTGCTTTTCTTCAGCAAGGAGACCCCTTGCCCAGCCTTGTCTCTAGCCCGTGGGTTGTGGGGAACCAGAAGGCTCCCTTTGTGGATCTGAGGCTCCCAGTGTGGGATGTCTGTGTGCCGGCCGGCAGGGCAGCAAGGAGCTTGGTTTTGCCAACAGTTGAAGCGTGTTTCATCATGTGCCAGGATGCCCCATGGACGCACCACACAGGGTCCCCAGGGCTGCCTCCTGGAGCCGGGGCCTGCCACAGTTTGCCTCCGTCTTCGCGGAGCCTGGCCGGCTGTGGCCACGTTCCCTCTGGGTGCCTGGCACTGCTGGGGTGGGTTCTGGGTGTGGCGCCTTCTGTAGGCCTCCTCATTCTCGCCTCTAGCGTCTGACCTGGGCATGCCGTACACTCTGCTGGATTGAGTTCCTAGAGTGCATTCAGGCCTCAGGGGTACCTGTCTCACCTGCACATTTCTTGGTTTTCTGTTTTTTACGGGGTGGGCTAGCTGGGCTCAGTCTTCTCTTTGGCACCACCCCCATGACTCTGCCTCAGGAGGCTGGGGCTGAAGCCCAGCCTGGGCAGTGTGACGAGATCCTGTCTCTACAGAAACAAACGAAACATCCAGGATGTCCACCTGAAACCTTAGCGCCGCATTGAGCCTGGGTGTGTGTACCTGCAGGGAGTGGAGACTGCCGCTCCAGCCCCTCCCAGACCGCCTTCTCTGTCTTGACCCCAGTGCCCTGGCCTCATCGTCTTGCATGCGGGAAGGTGGGCTTTCTTGGTGGCTGCTGACAGGATAGGGCTTCTGTGCCTCCTTCTCAGGTTCAAGGTGTGAGTCCCCATCCCAGCAAAGACAGAGCCATTTGCACAAGGCAGTCTGAGCCGCTTTTCTGCCCTCCATGGGAAGGGGAGGCAGGGCTCAGGCCCCAGGTGGAAGGTGTGCCCTGGGGGAGGCTGCGGGCTCAGTGGCAGGGGGCCTGGACCTTTGACCTTGCAGGCTGCAGGTGCAGAGCCAGAGGCCGCAGGCCACGCCGCAGAGCCACAGAGAAGCGGTACTGCTAGTGAGGGCCTGGCCTGATAGGGGTTTGATGGAGATACTGGCCACAGTGTACGGATTGCGGGAGGGCAGAGAGATGAGGCCATCGGCCGGTTTGGGGCATTCTGTACCACGATGAAGGATGACAGGAACTTCATCCTTCTAGAAACATCCTGCATGTTTACTGGATAACAGGCAGACCCTGTTCCAGACCTGTTATTTGTACCACTTGGTTAATGCTCATATCAACACTCTGAGATCCAAGCATTGTCCTCCCCATTTTATGATGACGAAACTGGAACATGTAAAACTTGCCTAAGATCTGACAGCTGGTGAGAGAGGGAGTCTGGTTTAATTGCTCGTCTGGCTTCAGAGTCCATGGTCTTGCGGACCCTGTGATGCTGCTGCATGAGCGTGTGTGTGCTCGTGTGCAAGAGAGCCGTCACGGGGCGCTCGCAGACATCCTGAACGTGCGGCCCGCAGAGGGCTCCCGGTGGATGGGACCCCCCAACCTCTGTCTTTCAGCTGAACTTCACCAAAATGAATTGCTCAGCTTACAGAGGTGGCGGCCTGGCATGGAGTTAGGGAATAAATCAAAGCATTGTGGGTGGAAGGAGGGAGCAGTGTCATTTGGCTCCTGGGTCTCCAGCCTTCCTTCCTGGGCTCCGGCATGAGCTTTCCCTGAGATCCAGTGCTCCAGAGTTGGCTGTCAGATGTCCTCTGTGTGACAAAGGACACCTCACAGTGCCACTTCCCTCTTCCTCTTCTGACCTGCCGCCCACAGGGCCCCATGTCCCACTTGCAGGCTGTGATCTCGGGACTGGGGCTCACGTCATCCTGTGGGCTTGGGGCTGAGGAGAAGCTCCATTTTTCTTTAACGTTTGTCAGCAGAGCTCTTTCCTCTTCGTTCATCTTTTTAAAGAACCAGTTTTTGGTTTTGTTAGTTCTGTTTATATCCCTTTTCTGTTTCAGTAAGTTCTGCTGTTTATTATTTCCTTTCACTTGTATTGAGTTTAATTTCTGTTCTTTTTGAAGCCTTTGAAATGGAACTCGAATATGAGGATTTTAAGGCCATTTTCCTCTATGCATGGCTTCAGCTGCTTCCCAGAAATTCAGTGTGTGCTGTTTTTATTACTCAGTTTCCCTTTGGCGTGTAGATAATTTGTAAGTGTTTTTTTGGTTGTTGTTGTTTTGTTTTGCTTTGTTTTTTTGAGACGGGGTTCTGCTCTGTCACTCAGGCTGGAGTGCAGTGGTGTGATCTCAGCTCACTGCAACCTCCGCCTCCCAGGCTCAAGTGATCCTTCCACTTCAGCCACCTGAGTAGCTGTGACCACAGTGCCACCAAGCCCGGAATTTGTGGTATCTTTGGTAGAGACAGGGTTTCACCATATTGCCAAGGCTGGTCTTAAACTCCTGAGCTCAAGTGATCTGCCTACCTCAGCCGCCCAAAGGGCTAGAGATTACAGGCGTGAGCCACCACACCTGGCCAAGTGTATTTTAAGGTTTTCCTATTTCATTTTTGTTGGTGATTTTTAGTTTAATTGCATTATATTTTTAAAAATGGAGCGATAACACTGTCAAAGAATCAGTACCTTTATTAAAGTCTACTTTGACATTAACTAACCTTCCTTTGGTTGTTATTTGCAAGGTACATATTTTTCCAAATGTTTTATTTTCATACTTTGCATAGCTGTATGTTTTGGATATTTCCTTGAGTCACCTGTGTTGGGTTAATTTTTTAATTTTCTATTCTTCCGTGCAGTCTGATAGTCTTTGCTTCGGAGTGGAGCCTTGAGTTTGCATAGAACGTGCTTGCCTGGCGTGTCTGCGTGCCCTCTGCCACGTCACCGTGTGCTTACTCCTGGCGTGTCTGCGTGCCCTCTGCCACGTCACCGCGCGCTTGCTCCTGGCATGTCTGCGTGCCCTCTGCCACGTCACCGCGCGCTTGCTCCTGGCGTGTCTGCGTGCCCTCTGCCACGTCACCGCGCGCTTGCTCC
>PVKV010042960.1:0-10361 GCA_004027835.1 Alouatta palliata | reverse complement strand
AAAAAAAAAAAAAGAAAAGAAAAAGAAAATACGTTGCAGGCCAGGCATGGTGGCTCGTGCCTATAATCCCAGCTCCTTGGGAGGCCAAGGTGGGTGGATCACCTAAAAAAAAAAAAAAAATCTTCTTAATACAAACTCTCAGAAAACTAGAATGAAGAGTTCATTCTTATTATGAAAAAAGATACATATAAAAAATTCCACTGTTAATATCATAATGAAGGCCTTTGCAAAAAAAAAAAAAAAGAAAGAAAGAAAGTAATAACCAAACTTTTATAAGACTTAAAAGCTTGAACTCTAGGGTGACTCTTAGAGTGTTACCCTTTCCAACTTGACAAGGAAAGTTATAACCAAACTCTCTAGAGGCCGCGCCCTACTGTGGCTTTTCAAGTCTTTAGCTGTGAAACACTTTCTTTACTCTCACGTGGAAGTCCAACATGTAAAACAGGAAACGCGGATGGCTCTGGTGGAATCTGGGAGCCAGGAGCCTCGAGCTCTGATAGCTACAACACCCAGGTCCAAAGAAAGCTTACACTGCACGGATCATAGTTTGCAAACCTCTGGGCTGGTTCAAGATGCCCATGGATTCATTTGTGAATTCACTCCAGCTTTCAGTGCAGCCTCTGAGGCTGTCGGGGAGGCTCAGCAAAGGGAAGCCCGGTAACACCCTTGCATCTGCAGAATCGTCTCAGTTTCGTAGGTGGACTTTGCTTCAACTAACCTGACACATTTAAATTAATTTATCTCTGCCCTGCCTTGTTCCCCAAAGGATTTGAGGTAGTGTACCAAGATATACGTGAGACACAAGATAAAGTACCTAATGACATAAACAAGGAGATGGTAAAATAAGCAAAGGGAAGTTAAAGGAAGAGAGGCTGAGATCTGGGATTTGCTCAGAGTCCCGGCCACTTGCTGCAAAACGGTCACAGATATGACTCTAACTTTTCTAACAATTAAAGCAAACAACGCATCTAACTGACGAAGGCCAGATAACTGAGGATTCAATTGCCCATTTCAAAACAACACCATCAAGAAGATTTAAGTTAGAGCCACGAAAATAGAATTTGATTTGCAAAATTTTAATGTACTCCTGACGTTCTAAGAATGTTCCCAAGGTCAAAAGCAAGGTAATTTGTCATAGAGGAGGTCTGACCAGATGTTGACTGGTCAGAAGCTACCAGGAGTTAAAAGAGCCAGTTGGTGCCTACTAACTCCTCTCTTCCCTAATGTTCTGGGTCCTTGAGATACAAGTTTAGAGGCCATGGCAAGAACAAAAGTACAGCTCAAGACAATTGTCCCTGGGTGCTGAGAGGCTGGGGGTCTGTGTGTGGCAGGAGCACCTTGCTGGCTCTAAAGGCTCAGTCAACCTTGTTGACTCCAGGAATTCACCCAGGAGCCTTGGCTCTTAATACAGTGATTAATCAACTTTCTCCTATGAAGCAATATTTTCCACTATATTTATTCATCAATTATTTTATTCATCAAACATGGGTATAAATGTCTAACACAAGCCATTTATTTTCACTCAATCCTCAGACAACCTTGTGGGCAAAGTAGACATGATTCTTCCCATTTTATAGATGGAAAAGTTGAGGCTTAAAGAAGTTAAAATAACTAATCCAGGGTTTCACAGCTAGTAAGTGGTAGAGCGTAGCTTTGAGCCAAATCTCCTGACCCCCAGCCTGGTGTCTTTTGCATTGTATCATGGAACCACCTAGCTGAACACATCAAGGCTGAGGATTACAGATTGCTAGTGGTTGCCAACCCAGCTGATACCCGGGAACCAGGAAAAACAGACCAGGGACCAAGAGGCTTGTAGGAGTGAAAGGGCAGTCTGCTGTCAGACGATGGGAGCAGAATTAGTGTCCTCGTGTGCAGAATTCAAGCAATAATCTCTCCTTTTCAGATTTGCTATTGTTTATAACGACCACGTACATATGTGCAGGTTGTGCGCTGCACAACTCTAGAGGGTACCATTCATAGCAGCAGCAGCAGCAGCATGGATTTGTATTTTACTATTGTAATCTTCAAGCAGGTAGCAAGAAAGTGTACCAAAGAGTAGGCATCTTTTCCTAATTTGCACATAGATACCCAGTGTCAGCAGGAGTGCTGGTGTGTGCCTTACAGGGGTACATTTAGGGGCTGGGACAGAGAAAGCCCTTGATAAATGCCAGCTTCCCATTTCTTATTCTGTGATATCAGGACCGTCCAACTTACTCAACCTGCCTTACCATGCAGTTTTGAAGATCAAATAAAATAATTTTAATAAAATAAAATAATTGAAAGTGTTTTGGTAGACACGCTGGGCCACTGCTGAGTACAGGCATAAGGAATTAATGGTTTGGCCAAGGAAATTGAGGGGAGGCCCTTCCACCAAGGAAGTGAGACACCAAGGCGAGATCGCAATACATTCAGGGAAGAGGTTATGTGCTTCCAGTGGAGTCTGAGGCCAGCTCGGGCTCTGAGTCAGGGCCAGAGCCCCTGTGCCAAGCAGAGGGGGCTCTGACACTCGCTCTCAGAGGAGACAGGGAGAAACAGAGGCTCCCTGGACCCTCATGTAAAAGTAGTATGCAGGGAGGGAGGAAGAGAAGGGGAAGCACAGTGTCCACAGAGCAGCGGAAGATGCAGAAAGTTGACAAAGAATGAAAGAGAAATGAGAGAGAGGGGGTGAGGAAAGAGAGCAGGGCAGCCAGAAAACAGAGAAAGAGAGCAGAGATGGTAACAAGGGAGGAGGAAGGGGAGAGAGGGGACCTGAGAAAGACCCAGGGAAGACATGAGCGAGTGTGCGTGTGTGCATGTGTGTGTGCGCACGTGTGCAGGTGAGAGAGAGGGGGAGGAAAGGAGAGGAAAGAAGATAGCCCTGGAGGAAAGGGAAGGGAAAAAGAGAGAAAGATTGAGACTGGAGTTTAAATCCCAGCTCTGCTGTCCGCTGTCTCTGGAAGGTCCCTTAACATTCCTAGTCTGTTTCCTCAACCTTGAAGTGTGGATAATAATCTTTCCTTCTCCCTGCCTGTCCTCCACCCTCCCCAGTGCCACCTACTCCTTGGACTGCCGCAGGCACCAGGAGATGACAGATATCAGCCTTTGCAGTTTGGCTGATGGGAGGAAGGTCACTATGCTCCTGAGAAAAGTGAGTTTTTCTACTCAGCCTGGTGGGCTTTGTGCAGCCCCTTGTTTGACTGGGCTCAGCCAAGTCTCAGTGCCTGTTATAGGGTCTTGCAAGAGGAGCACAAGATGGGGGCTTGGTCTGGATCTAGGGGAGCTAGATTCCTTTCACCAAATGGAAAAGCCAGTTCTGGGATGTATTCTCTCAACCTACCCTGAAACTCTCAGACAGCCCTTGGGTGCCTTCCCTATGTGGGTTCCCCCGCACCAGGACATTTTTGGGACTCAGGAGTTGTTGACAAGGAGGTAACTGTGGAATCGAAGACAGAAACCGGATGGAGGTGGCTGGCACATCTCCCCTCTTTTCTGAGTGTGAAGAGGCCATAAAACAATTAGAGCTCAGAGTTGTTCTCCCAGCAGAGCAGGGCGGGTGTCTCTGCCTTGAGTATAATCAGCACCGTGATAAGGGTTCCCCTGCAACTGTAGGAAAAGATAGGCTGCCCCATAAACCTGGGTCACCAGCAGGGCATGAGGGTGAAAAGGTAAAGGGAGGAGCCGGTGGCACCGCGTGCTGTCCCAGGGAAAGTCTCCAGCTGGAATTCTGACCTGATGGGGGAGGGCCGCAGGCACCTCGGCCTGAGTACCTTCTTCCACCATGGGGCTTGTCCCAGACTTGGGGAAGGTGCCCGGCGAGTGGGCATCAGAGGTTAACCCACTTCTCATCAACAGCCAGAGTTGAGTGTAAGTCTGGAGTCACGGGGACAGGCAGATCATTTGCCATTGAGCCATTTCTCTCCTGAGTCTGAGCCTCTGCCACCCTGCCCCTCCTCCAGGGCCAACTAGACCACCACTACCTTCCCACTGCCGCCCTTCGTCCAGCCTCAGGAGCCACAGGGGGTCTCCAGGACTCTGCTGTAGCTACAGTCTGCATCAGCCCCGCTTGGACAGCGCCCAGGTCCTGCTGGTGGTTAAATATTCTGAATGCCTCCCCTGCCAACAACGCTGATTTCCGGAGCATGAAGATCTTAGAGGAGAATGGCTCCATCTGTATTTGAAAGCAGGAGAGCCAGGGAGAGGACCGGAGAAGGAACAGCCCTTTTGCATGCCCCTGGGGAGCGACTGTGCCTTTCATCAAACGGTTTCTCTCATTTAATCCTAACCACAGGAAAGTGGCACTGCTCCTTGAGAGTGACAAGGAGGAGAAAGTTATTTACCAAATTTCCTTCTGTGTGTCTTAAGAAGAGGCTTTGGGAAACTGAGGCTGAAGGGTAAAATCTCAAACTCTCAGCCATCCTGAGAAGGAAAGGAACTGTTGTTGCCATTTGGATAAGGTTCCAGAGACCTGGAGGGCGGGCGCTGAGACCAAACTCCTTTGAGGGTGAGATGCAAACAGGTTGGGAGTCCAGTGAGCCGACAGTTTCTCTTCATGACTCACAATGTGTCCTCAGCTGTAACTTCCACCTCCTGCTTGTCAATTTCCTTATCTATAAAATGAGAGGCTTGGATTTGATGATTCCAGTTCTATCTACTCCTTCTCTGATTCTATGATTCTCATTCAATCACTTATCCACTGGATGGAAGGAATGTCTGTGAAGGAGTCAACAGAGGAGGTGATTCTACCTGGCTGCAAGATGGCCTGCCCTCCCAGTCTCTGGAACCTTATCCAGTGTCTTGAAGGGAACAGGATTAGGAGACAGACCTGGATGGGGCCACCATGTATGTTTGTTGAAGTTGCACACTGCAGAATGGTGCTCAGCTGAGGGGGCCAGATGGTGGGGCTGCAATACAGCCTGGGTTCTGCTCACCAAGCTGTGCACCCCGGTATGGGGTTGCATCCGCCTGAGGAGATGTAACTTCTTCTAATGTATGCAAATATGCCACATGGGCTGGTGGCAACTCTGACCTTAGGAGAAGATGCAGAAACCACTAGGGAGAGGGAGCTCATTAAATCCATTTTTGAGACTTTCCAGCTCTTTGACCTCAGGCGATTTAAAGAATCTGAACTTCGTCAAGCATGGTGGCTCACACCTGTAATCTCAGCACTTCAGGAGGCCAAGGCAGGTGGATCACCTGAGGTCAGGAGTTTGAGACCAGCCTGACTAACATGGCGAAACCCCACCTCTACTAAAAATACAAAATAATTTGGGCGTGGTGGCACATGCCTATAATCCCAGCTACTTGGGAGGCTGAGGCAGGAGAATCACTTGAACCCAGGAGGCAGAGGTTGCAGTGAGCCGAGATTGCACCATTGCACTCCAGCCTGGGCAACAAGAGTGAAATTTCATCTCAAAAAAAAAAAAAAAGAACCTGAACTTCAGTGTTGTCATAAAAACTGGGCTTATCATCATTTCCTGGCAGAAACAATGTAAGGCTGAACCCAGAAAATAAATCTGCAGCATGAAGCATAGAACCTGAACTGTAACAGGTACTCAGCTGGAAAAGTTTTCTTCCCACCTTCTCCCTACCTGGGTTTCTCTTGAAGAAATGTTTACCAGTGTTCCAGTGCTGGAAATGACTTCCTTTGCCTGGAAATTCTGCCCTGAGAATCCATCTGTTGGTAGCAGCCTCCCTTTACCACCCGCCCTCACCTCCCAGTGGTATTGCCCTAGCATTCCATTTCCATCTTAGAATGCTCACCAGAGTAAGACATGAAGCCTCCCTATAGCAGGAAAGTCGAGACCAGGAGGAAGTCTGGGGAAGGTGTCACACAATAATTGCAGGATTGGATTTTCATTTTTGCATGTGGACCCAAGAGCTTTCAACAGGTAGCTCCCTCTCTCTAGTGGTTTCTGCATCTTCTCTCTCCTCTCCCCACTTGAGAAACAAAAAAAGCCAAAAGATGTGCACAGATCATGAATGTTCAAGCTCGAAGGCCTCATAGAGGTCATCTGTTTCCATCTATCTATCCACCAAGGATGCTTTAAAGCATCATCAGGCATTATCCAATTATCATGCTCTCTTGAACTCACCCACTGACTGTTTCCCACTGTGCTGAGCACAAGTTGCTAACAGCTTTCTCAGTGGGCATAATTACCCAATTTTAGGGCTGGAGAGGCACTGAAAGGTGCCAGTGGGGATGCACTTAGCGGTACTGTCCCTGGCTACACTCTCTCGCTGTGTTTCGAGCTATTCGTTCTTGATCAAGTCTTGCCTTCAAGACTTCACCACCACAGGACTTTTGTCTCTTAGAACTTAAAGAACAGGAATATGTTGAGAAAAATCTGAAACGGTGTTTTGTATACACCTGGGCTCTGCTCCCAAGCCTTCAGTGGCTCTTTATTGCCTGCAGGATGAATCCCTGTTCATTTAACTGGCCCTTTGTTCTATGTTATGAAAAAGCAGAGACAGATGGCACTCAGTTTATCCTCCTAAGGAGTCCAAGTTCTACTGAGAGCAATGGGTACGAAGAAGGTCAATAAGTAAGTCAGGAATGAATAAGACAGCAACCACAGTAACTGCTGCCAGTGGACATGGAGGATGGAGGAATGGCATGTGTGTGGGGACTTGTGGGCTTTTGTTGGTGGAAAGTAGTTATCCAAACATCATTTTACAGGCAGAGTATGAGACCCGGAGACGAAAAGTGAGTTATTTCAGGTTGCACAGTGAGACAGAGGCAGAGCCAGGACTAGAACCCAGGACTCATGAGTCCATGTTTGGGTTCTCTTTGCTCTGTTTCAGTGTTTCTTTTATATGGTTTTTAATTGTTGAGTTCCCTCCTTTCTAGAACAGAGTTATAACCTGGCACTGTGAAAAGAGCGCCAGGATAGTGAGTGAGTGGAGTCTCAAATGTGAGTCCTGGGTGGCTCTCTGCCATGTGACCTTGAGGGAGACACAAACTCTCTGAATCTTCTTTTTCTGATCTGTTCTTCATCTACCAGAATTCAGCTCCATGAGGGCAAGGAAAACATCTCACTCATCTTCCCCAGGATAGGTCTGGGGGACTCTGAGAAAGACAACAACATAGCACAAACAGGAATATTCAGCAGTCTGGGGCTTGGGAGACAAAACTGTACTGGAAATAAAGGCATATTGAAGACTTGGCAATGGATGAATGGAAGACAGAGAGGAGAATGTGAGCGGGGAAGAAGGGTCTCTCACACTGTTGACTCCCACTCTGTGCAACATCGAGTAACAATCGAGAAAACATCTATTAAAAGGTGAACATTGCTCAAGGGTATAGGCAGCTCACTCTTCAGGCCTCTCCCAAGCACAGCACTAGAGAGATGCTGGGATCTTTGCTCTCAGCACCTGAGAAGGAAAAACTTGGGGGATTCCACTCAGTCTCTGCCTTTGCCGGCAGCATCACCATGGACAAGCCACCACACTGCTACAAGTCTCAGTTTCCTCACCTGTAAAATGGGGGTACTGACTCAGAGGCTATGGGAAGGGTTCCATGTATAGACAATCTGGGACACAAAGGGGTGGCTGGCATTGCTCCAGGCACATTGCAATTATTTTATCAACGCATCCCAGTCCAGGCCCCCAAGTCACATCTGATGAGCTGTGGAGATCACCAATGCCAGGGCTGCCCGCAGCGAGTGAGCTGCCACAGGAATTGATCCTCGTGAGGCCGTTTGTCTCATCTTCTTTCCATCTCCCAGCAGGTGGCGAGTTGAATGCACCACATCCAGAATGCACAGAAAACCCAGAATGGGATTGCTTAGGAGTCAGGCTGTGCTGGCTAATTAAAACAGGAGCATCTGTAGACAGGAATGTGGCTCTCCTGAAAGTTCAGGAATTCTGGGTAATCAACACGCAACCATCAACAAACGCTCTCTATTCCAGGCACTGGGAAAGCCAAAAAAAACAAAAGCCAAAATTTGTCCTTCAAAAGCCCCATGAGGCCCTTGTCTACTGGGGAAGAAGAGAAGCAGGCAAATGGAATATCACAGCCCACAGCAATAAGTGTCAGAACAGCAGGAATGCCAGGATCCACGAGACTGCAGGGAAAGCGTGTTGAGATGTAGAGGAAGTGACACCTGAGCTGGGTGTCGAAGGTTGAATAGGAGTGCGCCACCCAGGGAAATTGCATTCCAAGCAGAGAAGAGGGACCAGATCAGGTCTGAGAGAGGGAGGCCAGGAGAGAGAAAATGAGAAAACAAGTCCCCCTCTGTCCTCCCATGAGGAGGGCCAAGAGGGCTCACCATCAGTGATATCGTGTGACAGCCAGGCCACCAAGCCAACTCAGGTCACTTCCTGGAAGCGCAGCCCAGTGACCGACTGGATCATCCAGTTGGCTCCAAACATTGTATACAAGACCTAGGGCACCTCCTGGGCCAACCCCCTCATGCCCCAACCTGCCAAACACCTGCCTACCCTTCAAGGCAAGTCCAAGGGACACCTCCTCTGCAAAGCTTTTCCTGATTCTGCCAGAAGACCTCTGCTATGGAACTCAGGTGTGTTAGAGTCAACTGTCTGCTTTTGCATCCGGCTGTGAGCTCCTTGAGGGCAGGGGCTGTGCTTCATCATAATAGCACAGTGTGTAGGACCCAGAAGGTACACAATTAATATTAATAACAGTCATGATGACTGTAATGACTAACAGTCATTGAGCACTAGTGCCAGACATTAGGCTTAGGAATAGGCTCTAAGTATCATCATCATCCTCATTAGCTCATTGAATCCTCACAGAAACCCTATGAGATAGTGTTATTTTTGCTATCCCCATTCTACAGATGAAAAAACTGAGGCTCAGAGAGAGGAAGTGGCTTGCCCACAGTCAGACAGCTAATACATTTTAGGGCCAGGATTCAAACTGACCCCAGAGGCTGGGTCTTATCCACTGAGTATCATGCTTTGCTATGTGATAAATTTGATTGAATTGAATTCATGCCATAATAAAAGGGGGGAACCAGCCAGGCAGAGTGACTTACACCTATAATCCCAGTGCTCTGCGGGGGGCCACAGCAGCAGGATGGCTTGAGGCCAGGAGTTCAAGACCAGCCTGAGCAACATAGCGAGATCCCATCTCTACTAAAAAAAAAAAAAAAAAAAGTTTTTAAGTGGGGAACAAAGTCATTCAACTGAGAAGAGAAAACTATAGGAAATGACATTTGAATCAGGGGAAGAGGGTAGCCAAGATCATTCCAAGAAGAGGTAATAACAGGAGCCCAAGTTTGGAAACCGCTGCTTGAGGGGTTTATTATGTGTTCGGCAGTAGCTAACTGCTCATTATATGTGTTTTAAAATTCAAATTGAATTGGAATTCGTGAATCAACCTGGGTTAACGGCGTGTAAATTGCTCGGAAGAGAGTAGCAGGAGGAAGGTCTGGAAAAGACACAGGGGGCCAGCTCAGGAAAGGCTGGGAATGCCAGGCTGAGGGCTTGGCTCTGACCTGAGGCTTTTAAGAAAAGATTTTCACTGGGAAAGGAGACTGAGTTTCAGGGTTGGCTCAGAGAGGATTATGGGGAAAGAGCGCCCCCGCCTGGGAGAGCCGGCTGCTCCTCTGAGTCATTCAAGGCTGAGCTGCCTTGGGCCACAGGGCACAAGGGGGTGGATCAGCTCCACGCCTGACATTTGCAGGGCCCAGAGTGAGAGTTTAAACAGAGCCCATATGGTGTCCCCAGTACTGCCCTAGACCACCACATGTTTCAGGGGCCCCTCGCTGTAGCCTGCCTCCCTCAAACACTCTACATCCTCCATCAGGGTCTGTGACCAGCCAGAGCCGGCAGTGCCAACCTAGGGGTGCAATCCGGCTCCAAGCTGGGTCCCGGGTGGGCTACAGTCCCCATTTCTCCCCGTGGGGCACTCTCTGACCCTCTCCCTTGCCCCCAGCCTCCCTCCTCTGACCCAAGGCCAGACTCCTGCTCTGGAAAGGAACCCACAAGCAGATGGTTCTCACTGGCCAGTTTTTCTTGCATGAGATGACCTGTGATTGGGTCAGTAGATTAGCACCAACACTTACTCAGGGTGACAAATTGTTTATGTAATTAGAGACTTTCAAATATTTGCCCCAAGCAGAGCACGGTGGCTTGTGCCTAGAGTCCCAGCACTTAGGGACTCCAAGGTGGGCAGATCACTTGAAGACAAAAGTTAAAGAACAGCCTGGCCAACATGACGAAAACCCTGTCTCTACTAAAAACACAAAAAGTAGCCGGGAATAGTGGTGGGTGCCTGTAATCTCAGCTACTCCGGAGGCTGAGGCAGGAGAATCGCTGGAGCCGAGACGCTCCAGGAGACGGAGGTTTCACTGAGCCGAGATTGCCCCACCGCACTCCAGCCTGGGTGATAGAGTGAGACTCTGTCTCAAAAAAAAAAA
>PVKV010042959.1:0-10364 GCA_004027835.1 Alouatta palliata | reverse complement strand
ATGTTTAAGTCTTTAATCCATCTGGAGTTAATTTTAGTGTAAGGTGTCAGGAAGGGGTCCAGTTTCTGCTTTCTGCACATGGCTAGCCAGTTTTCCCAACACCATTTATTAAACAGGGACTCCTTTCCCCATTGCTTGTTTTTGTCAGGTTTGTCAAAGATCGGATGGTTGTAGATGTGTGGTGTTGCCTCCGAGGCCTGTGTTCTATTCCATTGTCTATATCTCTGTTTTGGTACCATTACCACGCTGTTTTGATTACTGTAGCTTTGTAGTATAGTTTGAAGTCCGGTAATGTGATACCTCCCACTTTGCTCTTTTTGCTCAGAATTGACTTGGCTATGTGGGCTCTCTTTTGGTTCTATATGAAGTTTAAGGTAGTTTTTTCCAGTTCTGTGAAGAAGGTCATTGGTAGCTTGATGGGGATAGCGTTGAATCTATAAATTACTTTGGGCGGTATGGCCATTTTCATGATATTGATTCTTCCTAGCCATGAACGTGGAATGTTTCTCCATCTGTTTGTGTCCTCTCTTATTTCGTTGAGCAGTGTTTTGTAGTTCTCCTTGAAGAGGTCCTTTACGTTCCTTGTTAGTTGTATTCCTAGGTATTTTATTCTCTTTGTAGCAATTGTGAATAGCAGTTCGTTCTTGATTTGGCTCTCTTTAAGTCTGTTATTGGTGTATAGGAATGCTTGTGATTTTTGCACATTGATTTTGTATCCTGAGACTTTGCTGAAGTTGCTTATCAGTTTAAGGAGATTTTGGACTGAGACAATGAGGTCTTCTAGATATACTATCATGTCATCTGCAAATAGAAACACTTTGACTTTCTCTTTTCCTATTTGAATATCCTTTATTTCTTTTTCTTGCCTGATTGCTCTGGCTAGAACTTCCAATACTATATTGGATAGGAGTGGTGAGAGAGGGCATCCTTGTCTAGTGCCAGATTTCAAGGGAATGCTTCCAGTTTTTGCCCATTCAGTACGATATTGGCTGTGGGTTTGTTGTAAATAGCTTTTATTATTTTGAGATATGTTCCATCAATACCTAGTTTATTGAGCATTTTTAGTATAAAGGGCGGTTGGAATTCAGAAACTTTTTAAAGTTCAAAGCTGAAGTTTAAAGAGTTTAGATTGCTCTTTAAAGCAAGGAATGCCTGTGAAATTGTCACATCTTGGAAAGCACTCTCCCATGTTTTGTGGCTCCAGATTGTGTGGCTAGGCATGACTGATGAGTAAAAGATATAATTCTTCTGCTGATCTGTGACAGAAACACCATCATATTGTTCTTAGTTCATTGACTTTTAGAATAAAACTGATTGCAGCAATTCATACATATTGTTATGAAAACACACTCATGGATGAAAATGCTTACTATCATCAGTTTTTCTCTAAGCTAGGCTTCTTCCTTTCCCAGGCAGTACATGGTGCTGGTACCCTCCCTGCTCCACACTGAGACCCCTGAGAAGGGCTGTGTCCTTCTCAGCCACCTGAACGAGACAGTGACTCTAAGTGCTTCATTGGAGTCTGCCAGGGGAAACAGGAGCCTCTTCACTGACCTGGTGGTGGAGAAAGACTTATTCCAATGTGTTGCCTTCACTGTGAGTGCTACAGTGCCAGCTGGCAGTCTCTGTTTGATACGTTTTACTGAGTTCTATATGTCACGGTGAGGAGTTCTGGTGTGCAATCCCAAGGAATGACTTTAAGAATGTAGTCAGGACTTCAGAAATGACTAAAAATAGTAAATCTTCAACTATTAAGGAACAAAGCATTTTTTTTTGACCAGAGCAAGGAAAAAATACATTTCTTAATTTTGTTCCTAAATAATAATCCTGTTGCCCACAAAAAAAATTGTGACTTAGAAGAGTTTCCTAGTTTTGATTGTAACTGTCTCTTTAAGAATGAGGCTGGACATTGCCTAGAAATAGATCAGATGAAAATTTCATGGTTAAAAAAGCTTTGCATGCAACATAATTTTTGTGCATGCAGGATACTCTCAGCAAACACCTAGTACCTCTTTAAAGTTGCCTAACTTGGGATCCTCAGCTCCTATGCTCTCCCATATTTTTTCAAAGATGCTTCTCTCCATTCTTCTGAATATATATACTCAGTTAGAAGGTATCTAATTTAATAACTAGAGCTCTAGGTGAACTCCATGGATATCTGGGTTCTAATGATGGCTGGTCTTACTGTTACAGCTCCTCTAGCTCACGTTAATATCGTTACTCTTTTGTCTGGAGAAATATTCACACCTTCCTTCTCCTTGGTGAAGCTGAAGGAGAGACAGGAAATAACAATGACTGACGAATGCAGAGGAAGAAGACTGCACAGTTCCTAAGTAGTAAAAACTCCTTTGCTTTTTAGCTCCCAGGGATCTCAGCCTCATCAGAGGTGGTATTCCTTAGCATCCAGATAAAGGGGCCTACACAAGATTTCAGGAAGAGAAACACAGTTCTGGTAAAGAACGCCCAAAGTTTAGTCTTTGTCCAGACAGACAAACCCATCTATAAACCAGGACAGACAGGTATGTAGGGAAATTCCACCAGTTGGGCCAACACTGAGAAGGAAGGGCCACCTGAGCCTCCAAAGTCTCCATTATCCTAGCCCTGTAGCCTTCTGTCTTATTACCCAAATTACCTGTTTTATTGTGTCTGAATCTTATCAGAGAACTACTTTTTCAGTAAGATTCCGTGTTGTCTCCGTGGATGAAAATTTTCGCCCTCAAAATGAACTGGTAAGCATCCAATATCTATTGTTTGGGTGGAGTGGGTAGAGAGGGAATACTCATCCAGAGTGAGGCAGAAAGGTACAAGAAAAGCAAGATGATGAAAGACACTTGTTTTTGAACTTGGCTCTAGCCCCAGCACAGATTTGCAGCCTTATACAACACAAAATTGAGGGACAAGAGATGAGGAAGTTCTTTCTGCTATAACAGTGGTTAATCAGTCTGGCAATAACGACATGTATTGCTCTGAACACACTGCATTAAGAATGATGAAGAACCATAATAAAGGCGCTATTCATATTCACACTTTCAATGAATTCATGATTAAAAAAGCAACAAAGAATTATACTTTTCTGAATATATAGGTATATACAATAGAATATAATTTTATTGTATAATCTATACTCATAGTATAGCCTCTATTACACACAAAGATTTTTTATGCTAATTGAATTTCCCACTTTTCAACTCACCTTCAATTATAACACAAAGGAACAAAGCTGCTTTTAATAGGTAGAAAATAGACAATGTAATTATTTCCTAATTTATGAAAGTAAGCAGCTGCTCATACTATTCACTAGGAGAAATTTAGTATCCAAATAATATTAATATGTAAAGATTCAATAATATCATTTACAATAATAATTTTCAGGAAAATGGCAGCACATAATAATTGTGGAATATATTGTTTATGCTCATCCTGGAACTACTGAATAATTTTCCTGAGATTTTTTCAATTCTGTGATGTTTCTTGTTGAATTTAGCTACAGATAGGATTCTTCCTAAGTAAGTTGTTTGATCACAAGTCTGAAATTGCAGCCTTTTCTGGAATTCTAATCACATATCTTCTTTCCTTTTATCATATAGATTCCACTGATATACCTTGAGGTAAGTATCAGAAAAAGTATCTTATAAGGAAATTAGTACTTTTAGAGAGTAGGAGGTTCTGATAATATTTCACACAAATTAACTACTCTAAAAACTTCCAGATCTGAATTCCTCCTATTCCCAGTTGTCAGGTTGATTGTATTTTCTCTTCCTTCTGTATTTGTCTTTTCTGAGGCAATGCCAATTATCACCCTCAAAATCATTTGAGATGCTCAAGGACTATTGCGACTAAATGATTACTCCCCATGCTTCTTGTTTATCTTCAGAATCCAAGAAGAAATCGAGTTGCACAATGGCAGAGTCTCAAGCTGGAGGGTGGCCTCAATCAATTGTCATTTCCCCTCTCATCAGAACCCATTCAGGGCTCCTACAAGGTGGTGGTACACACAAAATCAAGTGGAAGGATACAGCACCCCTTCACCGTGGAGGAATTTGGTATGGATTATGGAAGATGGAAAAGGCATGACGTTTTAATTGCTAGAGTGTGAGCTCACTTAGGTCCCTTGAATTTCCCGTAGGTATGTTGAAGTTGCAGTAGAGTCAAACATACCTGCTTCAAAGACTATTAGGGTTAGCTAATCAGCTACTGAACTTGCTGATTTTCACTAGCAAATTATGCTTTGCCAAGTATGAAACTTCTTGTTTCAGTGAAACCACCATCATTTGTTAGTGTCACTGAGATCTGCTGTGCTCAAGAGGTCAGTTAGATTCTGCATGAACCTTACCATCTTAAAGTTGATACATTGAAAAATAAATCTAACATTCAGGGTATCATTTTGGGAAAAATCACTGATACACTGAAATTACTTGTATTTCCAATAAATGTTTACAAACCTTCTTTATTCTAATTATCTTTACTAACAGTGCTTTCCAAGTTTGAGGTCGAAATTCAGGTGCCAAAGATAATCAGTATCATGGATGAGAAAGTGAATATAACAGTATGTGGAAAGTGAGTTATATTGTTTTTATCTATAATTTTATATTTTGCCTCAATTCTGAGTGATTATATAGGTACAAAATTATAAATTTATTTTCCCTTTGTACTTTTATAATATTACTCCATTGGCTTCTCTTTATTTAATGACTTCTTATTAAAATTTTCAAATACACAAAAGAATAGAAACACACTTAATTATGAATTAATGATAAACATCTTTCCACATTGTTTTGTTATATATTTTGCTTTGACATTTTAGGATAAATCACCAAGATCATATTTTCTTGTATATTCAGTAGGATGTACCTCTAAAATACAGAGACATTTTTCCACTTACCATGATCACACTTACCAAAATTAAAAGTAATTTTCCAAAACTATTTCCAAGTTTAAAGTCAAGTATCTTCAATTGTCCTAAAAATTGTCTCATAAAGCTGGGTGTTCACACATTGGTTTTGGATATTATGACTCCTAAGTACCTTCTTTATCCAAATGCTCTACAGTGGAAATGTTCAATCATGTGCAAAAATTAACAGAGTATTTAAACATAATTTCATGTACCTATCACCTATTTTAAAAATTTGCCAGGTTCGTTTTGCCCCATTTCCTCCCCTATGTAATTTTTAGCTCTAATACTTTAAAGAAAGCCATAGGAAGCTATAAATATCTTAAAGGTTTAAAATCTATAACCTCCTTTTTTAAATGACATTTCACTGAAGATCATTATTTGGCCTCTAAATGTCTCGCCTGCTGAATCTCCCTGCTTGTTCCCTCATGGAACATTGAATTAATTATGCCTCATCTTTCCTCTGGGCAACTTTAAGAGGATACATTGAATGTGTTACATTGATCTTTTGTCATAGAACAATTGTTTAATAACCAGAAATAGTGCAGTGATAGAACAAATTGTTTAATAACCTGAAATACTCTCTCCCCAGATTTTTATACTCCAGGCAATTTCACTTTCTCCTTTTCTTCCTATGTGTACCATAAATACTAATCCTGTATTGAGGAACGAGGATGAGCTGATACGATGCACCAGAAATGTGACAGGGAAGCCTAAAGCTCACAGGTCATAATTACTGGGCAAAAGCCAATAGTTAGAATTTTATAGGAGTGATTTAAACATAATATAAATGATCCAGTGACTGATGTCATGATTAGGAAGGGTACTAGACCCAGAATCGGCAGTGATGAGTGTGCATCCCCTACCAGAACTTACTGTTTGAACTAGGCACTCTGCTGCTTCTGTAAACCTCTATCTCTTAAGCGGTAGACAGAGGGTGTGAACTTGACCCATGAGTTTCCTTTCCACTGTTGCCCTCTGTGATTACAGATACCTCTTACAGTTTCTTTTAACCTGGAGAAGCAAAACTGATTGCCTACAAGCGGTCCCAGAGAAAGCATGCAGGGTAAAGAAATATGCCAGCCTAGATATTATATACCAGAAACACCAAAATGCCTAGGCCTCTGCCTCATTTCAGCCTCAGAGCAATGGCCAAGGAGTTACATGTCTAACTTAATAGTGCCCGGTTGCAGATGTCTATATGTTGGAGAGGGGTTTCAGAATAAGCTGTTTTGATTCTATCTTTTTATTTAAAGTGATTTCAGAGGCATTTGCAAAGAGAAAAGAAAACTAATGTCCCAAGCAAAATTATTGTTTATTATTCTATTACCTATCTTCTAATGAGAGAAAGAACTAGTATAACACGTGCACACACATATCCCCACAAATTATTTTGTTTTTACATGCCTCATGGTGTTCCTCGGTCTCTTTTTCTCCCTCTCTCCCCTCTCTTCTCTGTGCACGTGTGTAAAAGTGCACTTGTTTTTTTGTGTGTTTGCATTTTGTGTTAGATTTGCTTAGTTATCATGTACTTATTTTTATTGTTTGTCATCTAAATTTGCTCACGTGGTATACAGAATAAGCTTTGATATTATTAAAACAAAATAAAAAAGAATAATAGAAAATAAATAGATTAAAAGGAAGAAAAAAAAATTTTAAGAGACAGAGTCTCTCACCCAGGCTGGAGTGCAGTGGAGCAATCTTAGCTCACTGTAGCCTCACACTCCTGGGCTCATGTGAATCTCCTGCCTAAACCTCATAAGTAGCTAGGACTGCAGGTGTGTGTCACCACACCGGCTAATCTTTTTAAAAATGTTGTAGAGACTGGGTCCTGCTGTGTTACCCATGCTAGGCGGGAACTTTTGGCCCCAAGCGATCCTTCTTCTTGGCTTCCCAAAGCATTGGGGTTGCAGGCATGAGTCACTGCACCTAGACAAATGGGGAAAAAAAATTAATTCCAAAGAAAATGTCGTGGTACAGTGCAGTCAAGTTTCAAAGGTTTTAATGGATAATATTTCTTGAGAGAGACGTTTTCCAGACAGGTTTCTACTTGGTGGGTGCCCACATGATAGACGTGTATCTATCTACACGTCTATCTAACTGACTGGTAGTGGAAAATGCAAACAGCCATTCTCAATTCCTGATTTATTTCTCATATGCCAGATACACCTATGGGAAGCCTGTCCCAGGACTTGCAACTGTGAGCCTGTGTAGAAAATATTTTCCTGTTTCTTATTGTGCTGTCAAGGAAATCTGTGAGGAATTCAGTCAACAGGTTAGTATGTGGTATTCTCTCTCAATGCCATTACTTTTCGCAAACAGTGAAAGACTCCATTTTATGAACTAGAAAGAGGGTATCAGGACAAGCTCATCCCAAAATATCCCCAGCCAAAAAAGAAATTTCTGTTCTTAGTCAACAAGATTCTCCTTTGGGCGACTAACTTTGGAGGTTACAAAGCAGATATGAGTATTGAGTTATTGAAGGTCAATTAACATGCTTACCGCAAAAAAAAAAAAAAAGTTTTCTTGTCATTATAGAGAGAATAGTAGATTTAGTGACTATTGGTCTTAATAGGTATGATATTTATTGGTTTTGGTATTTTTCTCAGCTCAACAGCAATGGCTGCATCACCCAACAAGTACAAGCAAACATGTTCCAGATTAAAAATATGGGCTTTGAAATGAAACTCAGAGTGGAAGCCAGGATCAGAGAAGAGGGAACAGGTGTGAGTACTGAATGAACATGGGAAATAAAACAATAAACATTAATTTACTTCCCATAACAAAATAAGGGTCATTTGTAGGAAAGAAATTTTAGAACTAAAGTAACTTCTAAAAGTACTGACTCTATTTTTTAGATGTGGTAGTCACTGCAAATGGGATCAGTGAAATCACAAACGTTGCATCCAAACTCATATTCGTGAAAATGGATTCACACTTTAGAAGAGGAATCCCCTTTTTTGGACAGGTAGGATATATTGTAATTCATAGGTAAGCAAACTGTCCAGATGCTCCTAAGCCCAGGGCACAGTGTTGTAGCCCACATTTGGTTAGTATTATCAGTTAATTAATATGACCAAAACCATGAAACCAAACAGAAATACTTTCCTCTCTAAATATCACTGATGAAATGTACAGACATACACTAAACTATTATGAGAATGGGAGATCTATTTTAATATGTAGCTAATAAAGATATTTACCATAATGTGACTTAGTTATTATATCAAGTTTCTTCTTTCATCCAGTTTAGAATAAATGATATTTCTGTCATGACTCAGCCAGCATCAAAAGTTTCAGAGTTTATAACATTTATGGCTGTCTGTGTCCTTTTTTCATCTGTTATTCTCTTTAGACATAAGTAAATAAGTCTTTAATTTTAGGCATAGATATTAAAATATTGTGCCTTTCATGGTCATTATTATTGTATTGTTTATATGTTTAATGTATATATTTTAACAATAACAAAACAAATAAAATATTTATTTTATTCATATAAATAATTTTACCAGTTTTATAATTAGTAAATGAGACATTCAGCCAGACATAGTGGCTCATGCTTATAATCCCAGCACTTTGGGAGGCCAGGGTGGGGGGTGGGGTGGGGAGGATCATCTGAGGCCAGGAGTTCTAGCTCAGCCCTGGCAACATAGTGAGACTTTGCCTCTACAAAAAAAAAAAAAAATCAGCAGCAGGCTGGTGGCATGCACCTGCAGTCCCAGCTACTTGGGAAGTTGAGGCTGGAGGATCCCTTGAGCTCAGAACTTCTATGCTGCTGTAAGCTCTAATGGCACCACTGCACTCCAGCCTGAGCAACAGAGAAAGACCTGTTATGGAAGAAAAGAAAGGAAGAAAAGGAAAGGGAATGGGAAAAGGCAGAGAAGGAAAAAAGGGAAGAAGGGAAGGGAAGGGAAGGGAAGGGAAGGGAAGGGAAGGGAAGGGAAGGAAAGGGAAAGAATCTTTCTCATGTGGATTTTTTTAGGTGGTTTGTTGTAGGAGATAATAATAATGTTATTAACTAACATGGAATAATTATCATATACCAAATATCTTCTAATGTATTTTTATTATTTAAAAAATTTTTTAAATTGATACATCATAGTATCGGTTTGAGGGAGTACATGCGATTATTTAATACATTTAAATAATTTGTGAAGAACCAATCAGTATAATTAAGATATTCATCACCTTAAATATTTGTCATTTTTCTGCTAAAAATTCAAATTATTCTCTTCTGCCTATTTTTAAATCACAACAGATTATTGAAAACTATAGTCACCCTACTCCTCTAACGTATTTTTAAATAATTATTTAACCTTCAGTACTACCATATGAAGGAGGCACAACTATTATCCCCCTTTTAACAAAGGTGGAAAACTGAAGCACAGAGAAGTTAAGCGACTTTTTTAGCTACTAGAGTAGAGTTCAGTATGCACCCAAGCATTCCAGCCTCCATCTATGTGAAAAGGGAAAAACAGCCAGTTTAAATTCATTTCTGTTTTTCTAACTCCAGGTGCACATTAAGTGGCATGCTGTAGTTATTAAAAGCCTCCCTGACTCTAACAGAAATACTTAAAGTTTCATAGATAAGCTATGTAGGAATGAGGATCCAAATGGGAGGAAACATTTTGTAGTAAATATGAAGGTTTGGTGGGTTTTTTTGGCCGGGGAGAGGTTGTCGCTTTAGTTACAGCATCAAAAGCATTTGTTTACGTGAGTTCGGTCCTCTCTGGGTGTTATCCACACCAACTATCAGGTACTTTTCTTCTTTAGGTGCTTCTGGTGGATGGGAAAGGTGTGCCCATCCCCAATAAACTCATCTTCATCTCTGCGAATGACGCCAATTATCACTTTAATACAACCACCAATGAACAGGGTCTTGTACAGTTTTCAATCGATACTACGAATGTCTTGGCGAGTAATCTTTTTGTCACGGTAAGTATGGAAAGACAAACCTCTGAGGTCCAAAGGAAATATTAAGAACAGTGACATATTCAGAAGTAAAAAAACATACAGACTGCACTTAAGAGTAAGAAATAAGAATATATCTAGCTTTGAGGTTATAAACATGCAGATAACAGAATTTCACGAACAATAATAAAGGCATCAGAAAAGGCACTACAGAATTACCTGATCGTTTCATCATCATCTGTAACATTTTATATATTATGAAAAAATCTTATTTGATTTGAGTCTTGAACAATATCAGCTGCTTCAGTAATTCATGTAATTTGTTTTATGTTGTTTTTTCCATGTGTACTTAGAAATTTTGTCAAGTGATCACACACACACAATACACATTGTCTAATGATGATGATCAAAACATTTCTATAGCTAAAACGTTTTCATGCTTGTTATCTCAGACAAAGACATGATAAAAGACCACAATTTATGGATTTCACGTAGATAAATAACATAAATTATTTCTGTTTCTTAGTGTTTACTTGTTACTTCAGTTTAAAAATATGTAATG
>PVKV010042958.1:0-10372 GCA_004027835.1 Alouatta palliata | reverse complement strand
TGCTTGTGATTTTTGCACATTGATTTTGTATCCTGAGACTTTGCTGAAGTTGCTTATCAGATTCAGGAGATTTTGGGCTGAGACGATGGGGTCTTCTAGATATACAATCATGTCGTGTGCAAATAGAGACAATTTGACTTCCTCCTTTCCTATTTGAATACCCTTTATTTCTTTTTCTTGCCTGATTGCTCTGGCTAGAACTTCCAGTACTATATTGAATAGGAGTGGTGAGAGAGGACATCCTTGTCTAGTGCCAGATTTCAAAGGGAGTATTTATTGAAGGGTCAGTGGCGATGAACTCCCTCAGCTTTTGTTTGGGACAGACTTTATCTCTCCTTCATTTCTGAAGGCTACATTTGCTGGGTACAGTATTCTCAGTTGTGTTATAAATGTGTTCCTGTTGTCACATTTATATTTCCTGAATTTTTCATGTTCCTTGAAGTTTTCTGTTGCTGTCTTTGCAATTTAAGGAGCAGTCCCCTTCTCCAGTCTTTACTGGCTAGAGTTGGTATATGAAAACGTGTTCAACACTAATCATCAAGAACATGCAGATCAAAACCACGATGAGATATAATTTCACTTATATTGGAATGGTTATTATAAACAAAACAAAATAAAATAAAACAAAAGATATCAAGTGTTGGCAAGGATGTGGAGAAATTGGAACCCTTATATACTGTTGCTGGGAATGTAGAAAGGTGCAGCCACTATGGAAAACAGTATAGATGTTTCTCAAAAAACTAAAAATAGAACAACCATATGATCCAGCAATTCCTCTTTTGAGTATATATACAAAAAATTGAAATCAGCATCTTTAAGAATTATGTGTACCCCCTCATCATTGCAATGTTTTCCACAGTAGCCAAGACACAAAAACAACCTAAGTATCTGTTGATGGATTTTAAAAATGTGGTATATGTGATGAAGTATCATTCAGCCTTGAAAAAGAAGGAAACCCTGCCATTTGTGGCATGTATAAACCTAGAGAATATTATGCTGAGTTAAATAAGCCAGTCACTGAATGACAAATACCAGCTGATTCCACTTAATACAAGTTATCTAAAATAGTCAAATTCATAGAAGCAGAGAATAGAATGTGATTTACAGTGACTGGCATGGGTGTGGGGAATTGTTTTTCAACTATCATTAATAATATAGTATCGTGCACTTGAAGACATGTTAAAAGAACAGATCATGTGTTGAATGTTTTTAAAAATCAACAACACAAATGAACACAAGGACACTTTTTAACATCATGGATATGTTTAGTACCTTGGTTGTGGTGATGGTATCATGGTTATACCCAACCTCCCAAGATGTGTAAAGTAAACATATACAATTTTGTGGATATGAATTATACCTCCGTAAAACTGAAGAATACTTATCACGATTTCTAAAGAATGAATCAAATAACATAGCATATAACTTTCACTCTAGTGAAAATAAACAAAATGGAACTCAAAGTAAAGAAACTGAAAAAGAGCAAATAAAAGGACAAAATTAGGTGGTTGAAATCAATCTAAAAATATGAACTAAGTTCTCTACCAAGAGGCAAATATTGTCAGACTAGATTTAAAAAAAAAAAATCCTAGCTATACGTATTTTACAAGGCATACATGGGTGGAAAAGGATATGCCAGATATAATATTAAAGAAAAAGGTGTGTATAACTTATCAATCTCAGATAAAATATATATGATAAAATCTATATAGCTATATTAATGTCAAACATATCAACTTTTTTTTTTAATTTTGCAGAAAATGATTTATTTAGGCAAAGAGAGAGAAAGAAATAGTGAGATCGAGCCCCCACGTTTTGGTGGGAGATGGAGTCCACACAAAGAAGGAAGGACAGCTCCCACACTTGTGGGAGGGGCTCCCCAGAGGGAAAAATCCCCCCTCCTTTTTTTTTTTAACGTATCAACATTTTTATCAGATAAACCTGAAATCAAATAGTAGTCCTAGAAATAAAGAAGAACATTGCATAATGATAAAAGAATATCAGAAAAATATATACTGTATTTAATAAGATAACCTCAATATACGTGAAGCCAAACACTGATGCAATTATAAGGAAAAACTGACAAATTCATCGTAATACTGTGTTTTTTTAAAATCACGTACTCAAAAATCCAAAACATTGTGGAAGATTTAAAAAATATATCCCTACAGTCAAAAGTTGGAGAATATTCCTTCCTGTCATACAAACTTTGAGCACTTACAAAAACTGACCACATATTAAACAACAGAGAAAGTATCAAGAAATTTCATAGCCTCAGTATTCCATAGAATATATTACCTGATCATTATATCTTAAAACTATTAACTGTTAACAAAATGTAACACATAGCCAAGTGTTTAAAATGAAAACTCACATTTCCGTGTAATTAATGGGTCAAGTAAGAAAGAATAACGGAAATTAGAAATGAAAGATAATAAAAATACTGTCAGTCAGATACTTTCAGCTGTTGCTAAGGTGGTATTTAGGGAGGGATTTTGCCTTAAATGCTAATAAGGAAAAAGCCAACCAAAACTAACGAAAAACAACTCGAAATCACAAGATAAGATTTTAATTTAAGAAGTAAAAGAACATCAGAATAATCCAAGAAATTAAAGAGAAGAAATAAACAAGACGATAGCTAAATTAAATGAGACAAAAGGAGAAATAAACAGAAAGCAAGAACAGATTTCTTAAAACTACTTATTAATAAAACTGGCAAACCTTTTGCAAGATTGATCTAGAATAATAATAGAGAAATCACAGATTTAAAATGTTAGGAACAAAAAAGAATATAGGTACCTGTAACAGATTTAAAAGAAAATATTGTAATCAACTTTATGTCAATACTTTTGAAAACAAATAATGGTCAAATATCTGGAAAAAATATAAACTATAAACCTAAATTAAAATTAAATAGAAAATCTGAAGAGTCTAATAACCATGAGAGAAGTTCCACCAGTAATCAAACATTTTCCCTGGGCCGTATGTTTTTATCTGCAAGTTCTACCAAATGCCAAAGGAACATATATCTTAATTTTCCACATACTATTTCAGAAAATGAAAAAATAGAAATAAAAAGGGAGAACATTCTCCAGTTAATTTATGAGGTTAATATAATCTCAATACCAAAACCAGATGGGAATATTTAAAGACAGGTAAAATTATGGCCGAATCTTGCCCATGAATACACATATAAATATTCTAAATAATATATTAGCAAAGCAAATGCAGCAATTATAAAGAAGATAACATAATGGACAAATTTGGCTTACTACAGGAATGCAAGCTTGATTCAACACTAGAATATCTGTTAATGAAATCAGCATTTTCACAGATTAAAGAAAAAATATAAACACCTAAATTGACCCAGAAAAATCATTTTATCGATATGACTTAATGACCATCTATGATTGAGAACTCATAGTAAACTAGAAATAGATAACTGACAAGCTAACTAAACACAACGAACTAATTAACTAAACTTTCTAAATTTGTTACCTGAATCCCACATTGGAGTGAAGAGCAACGTTCCAATATTCGCAATGCAAACGTTGTATATTCATTGGATTATGAAAGACTAAAAGTAAAGCGTTGTCTTGGGTGTGGTAGTAAGAATCAACACACCTATACTGCTTATGGGCTTCTTGAAGGACCTGAAAATCAAAATAATTGCATTGTAGAATCTTCTTTATTTTCCCCAAGAGAAGGTCTCCTGCTAGGGCATTTCTCTGCTCCCCCCTTCTTTCTACATTTACCTCCACATTGTTACTCAAGTTGAAATTCCCAGAGGATTCTTTCCTAATTGTTAGGGGAGAGCATAAATGATAGATAGCTTGGGAAGCATTTCAGCAACACTTACAGAAAAACAGATCGTAGGCATCAGGCAGAGAGGCATTTGCTACAGGTGTTCTTCATTAAGGTTGGGCGGTCATAATTAAGCACAGCAGTCATTTATCTAGCATTTTCCATGCCTTGATATATACACCATCTCATTATATCATTATAAAACTCCAGCTATTAATTAAATTGTGTTCACCATTTCTATGTATATGTTGAAGCCTTAACTACTAGTGTGATGATATTTGAAGATGGGGCTTTGGGGAGGTAATTAGCTTTGGATGGGGTTTGAGAGTAGGGCCCACAAGATAGGATTAGCACCCTTCTAAGAAGAGGCAGCAGAGAACTTGTTCTCCCTCCCTCTTTCCCTTCTCTATCACCGCTCCCTCTTACTCTCTGCCAGGTGAGGACACAATGCGAAGGTGTAAGCCAGGAAGGAGGCCCTCACCAAAACCCAATCACGCTAGCACCCAGACCTCAGACTTGCAGCCTCCAGAACTGTGAGAAAATTTCTGTTGTTTAAGCCACTCAAGATGGCATTTTGACAGGGCAGCCCAAATGGGCTAAAACAG
Source organism: Alouatta palliata (assembly GCA_004027835.1). Classification (NCBI taxonomy): domain Eukaryota; kingdom Metazoa; phylum Chordata; class Mammalia; order Primates; family Atelidae; genus Alouatta; species Alouatta palliata. The sequence goes on along the minus strand of PVKV010042958.1, from coordinate 5,963 downwards.
TAGGTACGATAATTTTTCCCATTTCAAAATACTAGAATTCTCATTTTTTTTTTTTTTTTAGCATAGATTGGGGCTAAGAGACAATAAGGTACTTGTCCAAGAACACTGTGTGTTATGGTGCCAGGGCTCATCCTGTTTTCCAACTCTAAATTTTACCATTTCGTGTTTTCTCCACTATACCATGCTGTGTTACATGAAGTGAAGTGAGTGGTCTTTCTGACAGATACCATTTCTACCTGCCTTCCAACTCTGGCCCTTTTTTGTTTGTTGTTTCTTTGAGACAGAGTTTCACTCTTGTTGCCCAGGCTGGAGTCAAATGTCACAATCAGCTCACTGCAACCTCTGCCTCGCAGGTTCAAGCGATTCTCCTGCCTCAGCCTCCCGAGTAGCTGGGATTACAGGCATGAGCCACCATACCTGGCTAATTTTGTGTTTTTAGTAGAGATGGGGTTTTTCCATGTTGGTCAGGCTGGTCTTGAACTCCTGACCCCAGGTGATGCGCCCGCCTTGGCCTCCCAAAGTGCTGGGATTACAGGTGTGAGCCACCGCACCCGGCAACTCTGGCCCTTTCTAAAGCATACTGTCCTCAGCATGCACTGCAGCAGCAGCCATCTGTAGAGAGGCACAGTGGGCAGCTGCTTATCCTGTTTCCTTTGTCAATCAACAGTAAGGAAATTGTCGAGAGGAAAAATAAATTAGACAGCTGTGGGCTTTTGTTTTCGTTTTTAGTATCAATCTGCTGTAGGCAGCTTTTGGTTTTCTATTGTTTGCCTGATCTGAAGGCATGGAATGATACGTTACGTTAAAAAAGGGCTGCTGTAATTTTGCTTTCAATTCTACATTGGTGGTATAATGAAAACAATACATTTGCTTCCCCAGTTTAGTCCCCTGAACAAGTATCTTTATGAAGCGGCACTTTTACATCTGAGCCAATATAAGAAACATGTATGTGATGAATATCTTTGCATTTAAAAAAAATTGCTATGTAGGGTAACCATCTAGTACTTGCTGATGTGTTTTTGAAAAGCAAATTCTGCTCAGACTATAAGCTCAGAAAACCATTGCATTTAGGATGAACATACATCCTTCTTTCTTTTAGATAAGAAGAGCTTTGAAATCTTTGTGTTTTCATATTTGCTTTGGGGGAGTGCTAAAAATACAGCACTAAGTTTCTCAGAGCCATAGCTGCTTTCAATCAAATTAAAGTTTTCATATCTCTTCTCCTTTTTACTAATTGGTGCTTGTCTTTTATTCCGTATTAATATCACTGGTCACATTAGCTATTTAGTTAAGTTTTGCATTAAAACTGAGTTCCTATTGTGTGATAGGCACTGTGCAGGTACTAGGAAAACAAAAATAAACAAGATAGATAAGATTTCCCTCTAAAATATGATTAAGTTTTTCTTTTAAATTAGAGATGAGACCTTGCTATATTGCCCAGGCTGGCCCCTCTAAAGCCTAGCCTCAAGTGATCCTCCAGTCTCAGCCTTCTGAATAGTTGGGACTATAGACCTGTGGCTTTATAGATTATTTTGGAGTTGAGAGATGTATGCCCAAAAAGATAAAATAGATGGAATATCTGATATACAGAGAATGTATTAGAGCAGGGCAAGAGTGGAAGCAGGCAATCAGGAGGCTATTGTGCTAGAATGAGAGGGTGATAGTCATATAAAAGTAGGCCAGGCACAATGGCTCACACCTGCAATCCCAGCACTTTGGGAGGCCGAGGCAGGTGGATCACAAGGTCAGGAGACTGAGACCATCCTGGCCAACATGGTGAAAACCCATCTCTACTAAAAATACAAAAATTAGCGGGGTGTGGTGGTGTGCACCTGTAGTCCCAGCTACCGAGGCAGGAAAATTACTTGAACCTGGGAGGCAGAGGTTTCAGTGAGCCGAGATTGTGCCACTGCACTCCAGCCTGGGTGACAGAGTGAGACTCCATCTCAAAGAAGAAACAATCAAACAAACAAAAAGGTCAGGGAAGATGAAGAAATATTTGGCAAGACAAAGATTATTGATTACCTTGAAAACTGCAGCTTCATGGAGTGGTAAGAACAGAGAAAAACTGATATAAAATAAAGTCTGAAATAAACTCAGTTACAGAGAGAAGATTGAACATTTGCACTCCCTAAGACCTCATTTAAAAAACAGTATAATTTTTTTTAACATCATAAAATTGAAGGTCAACTTCAATTTGTTGAAGGAGAGGAGGCAAAGGCTCCAGAATTTTAGACCTGGAAAGCAGAAGGATACGTGCTAACTGACTCAGCAGAACACAGAAAACCAAGTCAGAAGATTAATGTTAGGAGAGCTCAGAGGGAACCCCATTTGTGTGCAGAAATATAGAAAGTCTCAGGATGTGGAAACACTAGTCACCTCTGCAAGCGGGGTAAAAGTGGCACTGAAAATAGGAATATTAGTTTCAAGTCTTTTTAAGAAGCAGTTAAGCCCCTGGATTCCCTTCCAATTCTGAGCAGCTGGGCTACTGCCTATCTCCCACTCCAGCGAGGGCAAGAGGGTAACTACAGATGGTAGACCAATGGGTTCTAAGAACAGTGGACCCAAGACACACTGACAGAGAAGTACGTTCCAGAAAAAAGGGAAATTGTGTAAAAGCCTAAATCAGCACTACTCAACAGAAATGTAAAGTGAGCCACAAATGTGAGCCACATGTGTAATATAAATTTCATAGTAGCCACATTTTAAAACGTAAAAATAAATAAATAAATGTAATGGTATATTTTACCTAACCCGATAGATAAAAATTATTATCATTTCAACATAAAATCAATACAAAAGTAATCAATTATAGACATATACATATACATCACCCTTTTAAAATCTTGGAAATTGAGTGTATATATCACTTACATGGCTATAAAGATAGTGTATAGCATAGTTATTCCATATCTCAGTTTGGACCAGATTCATTTCAAGTACTCAGAAGTTAGATGTGACTAGTGGCTACCACATTGGATATTGCAGATCTAGATAATAAATGTCAGAAGCTTAATTGCCTTCCCGCATCACTCAGCTCTCAAAACACTGACAGGAAGGTTTATGTCTTTCCAATGGAAAATTAGACTTCTTGTTTTTCATGGAGAATTTACGTGGCCCAAGAAAACGGACCTAACATACCAACACTGGTGAGTCTCCTAAGGAAATCTCCCAGCCAAATCACCCAACAATGAACTTAGCTATTGACAACCCCTACCCCACCTTATATGGCACTTCCTACTGTGTTTTTAGTGTTTCATTATTAATATGAGCAAAGAGGACAATATCATATGTTACCCTGTAACATGAAAAATGAAGACCAAATGAAAAAGAAAAAGGAAAAGAAACTTGGAGGAAAAAGACATAATGCAGGAAGAAAACAACTTCAGAGGACTTTGATATCCTCATAGAGATAAGAGAGGGTATTACATCAGAAATGCAGCGGCTCACGCCTGTAATGCCAGCACTTTGGGAGGCCAAGGCAGGTGGATCACCTGAGGTCAGGAGTTCAAGACAGCCTGGCCAGCATGGTGAAAACCCATCTCTACTAAAAATACAAAAATCAGGCAGGTGTGGTGGCACGTGCCTGCAATCCTAGCTACTCAAGAGGCAGAGGCAGGAGAATCACTTGAATCTGGAAGGCAGAGGTTGCAGTGAGCTGAGATCTTGTCACTCCGGGCTAGGCAACAGGGCGAGACTCCGTCTCAAAAAAAAAAAAGAAAGAAAGACAAAAAAATGTGAAATGATCCTATTAAAAGGTAACAGGAATAAAAGGCTCAGTATAAGAACTGAATGGAAACTGAGTAATATTTCCAAAACCAAAAGATAAAGTGATGGAAACTGAAAGAAAAGGAAATTGGGAGTTCAGTCCCGGAGGTCCAACACCAGAATAATAAGAGTTCCAGAAAAAAAGGACAGAGAAAATGGAGGGGAGAAATTACCAAAGAAATGATTATAGAAAATTTCCTAAAACATAAAGACAGGAATTTCTGGATTGCACTGGCTCGCCAGAATGATATATAGAAATAGAACCACACTAAGACATATCAACAGGAAATCAAGAACACCGGAACAAACAGAAGATCTTAAAATCTTCCAGTGAGAAGATCAAAACATACTCAACTGATTAGGAATCAGAATTTTACTTTATTTTTTAAAGGACAATCTGGGAAGCCAGAATACTGTCAAAGAATGTCTTTAAAGTCTTGAGGAAAAATGCTTTTTAATTTAGCTTTTACGATAAAGCCAACTCTCAGCCAATATAAAGATAGAATTAAGATGTTTTCAAATATTGAATACTTTGAAAACTTATCTGCCATCTCTCTTAATTAAGGAAGCTACTGGAAGAGATGATTCGCACAGAAAAAAGAGAGTAACCGGAGAGGGAACACATAGGATGAAGGAAACAGGCATGCAACTGGAAAGGAAGGAAATGGGTGTGGCCTGGACGATGGGAAAGGGAGGGCCCAGGACCACAGCTGTGCAGCAAATTTAGGGATTATGGGAGAGATAACACTAATACAATAAAACTAATAGAATATCTGTCACGTTTGAATGTATTGAGAGACTTACTCTATGGTAGAGAATTTGGGGATATGTTGATAATAAATACACAGTAAGCTAAACAAATAGAAAAACAGGCAATATTTAACTGCAGAGAAAACAAAAACGGTACTGATAAAGTAAATATTGTTACAGAATACTACACAGTTCAGCTGTGAATAGCACTTACATAACTGAAATAAAGTGAATTCTGAATACTGATCTAACCAAAAATTATGGTATCACTACAGTATCAGAGAATGGAGAAGTGCTACTGTGAACGTGGGGGTGGGGGGCGTGTACCTGTACATGCCCACGTGTGTTCAATGGGGGTGGGGGGCATGTACCTGTACATGCCCACGTGTGTTCAATGGGGGTGGGCAAAGCTGTGTTCTCAAGGGGGACATCAATTGATAATGATGTCACAAAACTAAAACGAAACAAAATATACTTGCTATTTAGACATCGCTGCATAAAGTAACAAAAGAAAGGGGTAAACGCACTGAAGATTTTTGCCTCTGAGAATTGGGGCTTGGTGGAGTGGGGTGGGAGTGGGGGAAGGAGGCTGCTATTTTTCATGATAAGATGCTGTAGAACTTTCTGGCTTAAAAAACATGTTGTAAAACTTTGATAAAAATAAAAATCAAATTAAAAAGACAAAACCAAAAGAGGACAGGTTTTTGTAGAAAATCAAGAACCAACTGCCATTCACAATTGCTACAAAGAGAATAAAATATCTAGGACTACAACTAACAAGGAATGTAAAGGACCTCTTCAAGGAGAACTACAATCCGCTACTCAATGAAATAAGAGAAGACACAAACAGATGGAGAAACATTCCATGTTCATGGCTAGGAAGAATCAGTATCGTGAAAATGGCCATACTGCCCAAAGTAATTTACAGATTCAATGCTATCCCTATCAAGCTACCAAAGACCTTCTTCGCAGAACTGGAAAAAACCACCTTAAACTTCATATGGAACCAAAAGAGAGCCCGCATAGCCAAATCAATTCTAAGCAAAAAGAACAAAGCTGGAGGCATCACACTACCAGACTTCAAACTGTACTACAAAGCTACAGTAATCAAAACAGCATGGTACTGGTACCAAAACAGAGATATAGACCAATGGAACAGAACAGAGGCCTCGAAGGCAGCACAACACATCTACAACCATCTGATCTTTGACAAACCTGACAAAAACAAGCAATGGGGAAAGGAGTACTTGTTTAATAAATGGTGTTGGGAAAACTGGCTAGCCATGTGCAGAAAGCAGAAACTGGACCCCTTCCTGACACCTTACACTAAAATTAACTCCAGATGGATTAAAGACTTAAACATAAGACCTAACACCATAAAAACCCTAGAAGAAAATCTAGGCAAAACCATTCAGGACATAGGCGTAGGCAAGGACTTCATGACC
>PVKV010042957.1:0-10371 GCA_004027835.1 Alouatta palliata | reverse complement strand
CTCCTCCTCCAGCTAGTGGCCCTACTCCTCCTCCAGCTAGTGGCCCTGCTCCTCCTCCAGCTAGTGGCCCTACTCCTCCTCCAGCTAGTGGCCCTGCTCCTCCTCCAGCTGGCCCTTAGCCATTTACACTGTGGGGGTGGGCAAGAGCTGTTAGTTTGCACACACCCCTGACTGACTTGCTTATCTAAATGCAGATTAATATGTCTTCAGTTCTCAAACTTAAAGGCAGAGAAGGGCTGGGCATGATGGCTCATGCCTGTAATCCCAGCATTTTGGGAGGCCGAGGGGGGTGGATCACCTGAGGTCAAGAATTCAAGACCAGCCTGGCCAACATGGCGAAACCCTGTCTCTACTAAAAATACAAAAATTAGCCAGGCGTGGTGGCACATGCCTGTAATCCCAGCTACTCGGGAGGCTGAGGCACAAGGATCGCTTGAACCCAGGAGGTGGAGGTTGCAGTGAGTTGAAATCATGCCACTGCACTCCAGCCTGGGCGACACAGCAAGACTTCATCTCAAAAAAAGAAAAAAAGCAAAGAAGTTATAGGCTTAGATAACTAAGGTAATTTTGATCATGGAAAGGAAGTAACAAAGGCTATTTTATCAAAACTGTAACTGCCGGCCAGGCATGGTGGCTCACGCCTGTAATCCCAGCACTTTGGGAGGTTGATGTGGGTGGATCACAAGGTCAGGAGATCGAGACCATCCTGGCCAACATGGTGAAACCCCGTCTCTACTAAAAATACGAAAATTAGCTGGACGGGGTGGCATGTGCCTGTAAACCTAGCTACTCGGGAAGCTGAAGCAGGAAAATCGCTTGAACCCAGGAGATGGAGGTTGCAGTGAGCTGAGATCACCCCACTGCACTCCAGCCTGGCAACAGAGCTGGACTCCGTCTCAAAAATAATCCAAAAAAAAAAATACTGTAACTGCCTACCTCCCCCACTGCATATTCTTGCTTTCATGCTGATTACCTTGACACAGTTGAATATGAATATTTCTTATATTCTTCTTTCACTCAGCCTCTCCTAAAATGAGTAGAAGTGGGAGAGGAGAGAACGTGGGAAGTAGACTAGCTGTTCTTAAAGTCAAAAAGGAATTGTGTTCAAAATAGTTTTAATTTGTTTCTTCTTTTTAAAAATAAATTTCAGCAAGAGCTTTTTAAGATTCTGCATAGTATTTTGTTAAATGGTGAAACCCGTGAGGCTGCTCTCAGTTACATGGCGGCTGCCGTCAATGCCAATATGAAGAAGGCGCAGATGCAGGTAGGATTCCCGTTTGTCAGGTTCGTTCATCTGACCCAGATTTAGTCAGCACCTACCAGCCATTGTTCTAGGAATGGGGGCACAGTATTGAACAAGGTAGACAAACTTCCTGCTTTTGTGGGGCTCATGTTCCACAGGGTAAATGAGTCGACATATAAATATATCATTTTAGACAGTCGTAGAATCAATGAAGAAAATAGAGCAAAATAAAAGCCATGAGAAAAACTGTAGGTACCAGAAGGAAGGTATGAAGGTGATTTTTGATTGTGTGGCAGGAAAGGCCTCTCTGAGGAGGTGACATTAGTTAAATAGGAAGGAGCTAGCCATTGCAGTGCTGAGAAAAGAGCTTTCTAGGCACGTGTAAGGCTCTAAGGTGGAAACCAAGCAGCTTTGGTACAAGCCCAGCACGCAGGCCTTTGTGGCTGGAGAAGAGTGAACAGGAGGGAATGGTGGGTCCTGGGGTTAGTGGGTGGGTAGGGCTCCATGGGAGGGTTTTCAGCAGGGAAACCACAAAAGCTGCCGTGTCGATGGACTAAAGCAGAAGCCGGTGGCCAGGAACAGACCACGGAGGCAGCTGCAAGGGCGTGAGTGCATCAGTCCAGGTGAGAGAGGCCACTGGCTGTGGCTGCTTTGCCAGAGGAGAAAAGGACGTCCTTCCTTGATTATTAATAAATAATGAATGAATGATGTGACACCTATACTCAGAAGCAAAAACATGTAGAGAGAAGAGCATAAATTTGGTGATTTCTGATCGTGATTCCACCGTTTACTAACTGCAGGACCTTAGTTACTTCTCTGTGCCTTCATTTCCTCATCTGCTAAGTGGGGTTAATACTAGTACTGGGTTTACTATATGTAAAGCTGTTAGAATGGTGCCTAGTACACAGTGATCACTCAGTGTTAACTGTCATTCTTATTATCATATTATTATTTTTTTCTTAACATAGGTAATCAAGTTACATTGTTACATTGTTAATGCAGGAGTGTGCTGATGCTGTCACCTAGAGAAACAATGTCACATGATAACAAGTGGAAGTAGTTGTTTTGATGCTCTTGAGGGAAATAAAGAGGAGAAAGAGGCTGGGCATGGTGGCTCATGCCTGTAATCCCAGCATTTTGGGAGGCTGAGGTGGGAGGATCGATTGAACCCAAGTGTTTGAAACCAGCCTTGGCAACATAACAAGACGCCAACTCTACAAAAAATACAAAAATTATCTGGGCATGGTGGCACAAGCCTGTAGTTTCAGCTACTTGGGAGGCTGAGTTGAGAGGATCACTTGAGCCTGGGAGATCAAGACCAGCCTGGGCAAAATAGGGAGACCCTGTCTCTACAAAAAAATTAAAAAGTAGCCCAGTGTAGTGGCACATGCCTGTAGACTCAGTTATTCAGGAGGCTGAAGCAGGAGGATCACTTACACCCAGGAGGTTGAGGCTGCAATGAGCCATGTTCGCACCACTACACTACAGCCTGGGCGAGAGAATAAAATCCTGTATCAAAAAAAAAAAAAAAAAAAAAGAAAGAAAGCAACATATATTATGTTTCTACTTACTAATTTTGAGGCCCAGGCAAGTCATTTCAGAGTCACTGAGTCTGTGTTTCCTCCTGTATAAAATGTTAACAGCAGTATTACTGACCTGTAAGAGTTATTGTGGTGGTTCAGTAAAGGAATGTATAAAATGTCTCTGATATAAATAGTAATTACGTGGCACCTGCTGACGGAATTAGTAGAATGCCAGTGGTGACGATGTGTATGTCTTCTCATTGACTTTAGGATACAGTTATATTTTAAAGTTCAATCTGCTTTCTTACAAAGTTTGCCAGAATTTCTATTCATATTGTTATTTTAAATACTTTTTCTTGGCTGGGCACCATGGCTCACACCTGTAATCCCAGCACTTTGGGAGGCTGAGGTGGGCGGATCATTTGAGGTCAGGAGTTCAGTACCAACCTGGCCAACGTGGTGAAACCATGTCTTTACTCAAAACACAAAAATTAGCTGGGTGTATTGGCACGCGCCTGTGGTCCCAGATACTTGGGAGGCTAAGATGGGAGGATTGCTTGAGCCTGGGAGGTGCAGGTTGCAGCTGAGATCATATCCCTTCACTCCAGCCTAGGCAACAGAGCGAGCCCCCATCTCAAAAAAAAAAATTATTTTTAATCTTTAAAAATACTTTTTTTTCATCTTTCACAGACAGATGATAGATTAGTGTCTACAGATGGATTTATGCTGAATTTCCTTTGGGTACTACAGCAGCTAAGTACAAAAATCAAGTTAGAAACAGTTGATCCCACGTATATTTTTCACCCACGATGTCGAATTACTCTTCCAAATGATGAGACGCGTGTGAATGCAACGATGGAAGATGTGAAGGACTGGCTGAGTGAACTCTGTGAGTACTGTGTTCATGACTAGGTCATTAAAACACTGCCCTCTTCTCTGGGTGCTAGTAATTCCTCAGATTGTTACCACTGCACCATAAAATGACTGTACGAGATAGAGAAACATAATAAAATTAATACCTTAAAAATTCTTGTTGGGATCCGTCAAAAATGGAAGGAAATATACTGTTCTGAGTTAAAAAAAGAGAAAAAATAAAAATGATAATGGCAACTTAGTTATTATATGGATTATATTAGCTATGATAGTATCAAGTTTTATATAATATATAGAATGTATATACCCATTAAAACTCTCAGGAAATATTTCACAGATATTGATGAATTGATGGTTTGAGAGTAGGAATATTTTGAAGGGGCTGTAATTGTTGATCTTTTCTCTCTATAATATAAAACATACTGACCAGGTGCAGTGGCTCATGCCTGTAATCCCAGCACTTTGGGAGGTCGAGGCAGGTGAATTACATGAGCCCAGGAGTTTGAGACCAGATGGGCAACATGGCTAAACTCTGTCTCTACCAAAAAAGGCCAAAATTAGCTGGGTTTGGTGACTACCCAGGAGGCTGAAGAGGGAGGGTCACCTGAACCCAGGGAGGTCAAGGCTTCACTGAGCTGTCATCGTGCCACTGCACTCCAGCCTGGGTGACAGAGTAAGACCCTGTCTCAACAGCAAAAAATACTATTTAATGACAGACATCAAAATCCCGTGGCAGCCAGGCGCAGTAGCTCACGCCTGTAATCCTAGCACTTTGGGAGGCTGATGCAGGTGGATCAGAAAATCAGGAGTTCAGAACCAGCCTGGCCAAGATGGTGAAACCCATCTCTACTGAAAATACAAAAAAATTAGCCGGACATGGTGGCATATGCCTGTAATCCCAAGCTACTCGGGAGACTGAGGCAGGAAAATCGCTTGAACCCAGGAGGTGGAGGTTGCAGTGAGCCAAGACCTCGCCACTACACTCCAGCCTGGGCAATAGAACAAGACTCTGTCTCAAAAAAAAAAAAAAAAAGCATTTATTTTATTTTATTAATTTTTTTTTTTTTGAGACAGAGTCTCATTCTGTCGCCTACACTAAAATGCAGTTGTGTGATCTTAGCTCACTCCAGCCTCGACCTCCCTGGACTCAGGTGATACTCCCACCTCAGCTTCCAAAGTTCCTTGGACTGCAGGCACATGCCACCGTGCATGGCTATTTTTTTTGTATGTTTTATAGAGATGGAGTTTTGCCATTTTGGCCAGGCTGGTCTGAAACTCCTGGGCTCAGGCAACCCATCCATCTAATTATTCATGAACAGGATGAATCCGTGCTTACCTGGTAGTAGCAGCATTATGATTAGATGCACATATTCCAGAAAAATATTTCAACCGTTGTTGAATTGTAAGCATAAAATGAACAATAAAGTCAGTATCTGATTGTCATTTGAATGAATAGCTAAAATCTAAGAGAAAACATGAGAAAACCAAAGAGGATTTCACCCAGCTGTGAAGGAGGGAGAGATGTATCCTTTGACAATTGAAGCAGCTAGGCGTGGTGGCTCATGCCTGTAATCCCAGCACTTTGGGAGGTACAGGCAGGAGGATCAGTTGAGCTCAGGAGTTGAAGACCAGCCTGGCCAACGTGGCAAGACCTCATCTCTACTAAAAAGAAAAAGCTTAGCTGGGTATGGTGCCATGAATCTGTAGTCACAGTTCCCAGTTACTGGAGAGGCTGGGATGGGAGGATGGCTTGAGCCCAGGAGGTTGAGGCTACAGTGAGCCATGATCGTGCCACTGTACTCCAGCCTTGGTGACAGAGACATCATCTCAAAAAAAAAAAAAATGGCCAGGTACTATGGCTCACGCCTGTAATTCCAGCACTTTGGAAGGCCAAGGCAGGTGGATCACCTGAAGTCAGAAGTTCAAGATCAGCCTCGTCGACATGGCAGAACCCCATCTCTACTACAAAATTAGCCAGGCATGGTGGTGTGCACCTGTAATCCCAGCTACTCCAGAGGCTGAGGCAGGAGAATCACTTAGAACCTGGGAGGCGGAGGTTGCAGTAAGTCGAGATTGCGCCACTGCACCCCAGCCTCAGCAACAGAGGGAGACTCTGTCTTAAAAAAAAGAAAGAAAATAAACAAATGAAGCAGATCATCAGAGATAATATGTATGTGTCTCAATAGTATTTAGAGTAGAAAAAAATTAGAAAAAAGAAATATGCAGAGAAATAGCTCTGGAATCAGTTTATTAACATTATATCAATTTGAGATTTAAATATTTGCATATTATGTTGTGAAAAGGAGTTTTTATTTTTTTTTTTAGAGATGGGGTTTCCCTCTGTTGCCCAGGCTGGAGTGCAGTGGCTATTCACAGGCGCAATCCCACTACTGATCAGCATGGAAGTTTTGACCTGCTCCATTTCTGACCTGGGCTGGTTCTCCCTTCCGTAGGCAACCTGGTGGTCCCCCGATCCCGGGAGGTCACCGTATTGACACTGAACTTAGTGTGGACATGCAATTGGCCTAGCACACTACAGCCCAGAACTCCTGGACTCAAGTGATCCTCCAGCCTCAGGCTCCCCAGTAGCTGGGACTTCAGGCACTCCCCACCACAAAGGAGATTTTTATATAATACATCAGTAAGGAACATCACCAAATACTGTTGATGGGCTGGGAATGGTGGCTCACACCCATAATCCAGGCACTTTTGGAGGCTGAGGTGGGAGGATAGCTTGAGCCCTAGAGTTCAAAATCAGCCTGGGCAACATAAGGAAACCCCATCTCTACAAAGAAAAAAATTACCCCAGCATGTTGATACATGCCTGTGTTCCCAGCCACCCAGTAGGCTGAGACAGGAGGATCACCTGAGCCCTGAAAATTGAGGCTACAGTGAGCTTTGATCATACCACTGCACTTCAGCCTAGGTGGCAGAGTAAGACCCTCTCTCAAAAAAAAAAAAAAATTTGTTGATGGACATTTATATACACATTTAGGTAGGACAGAATACCTGGTCCTTGAATGGAGCTAAGAGAAATTCTCTTCTTATAGCATTGCTTAAATTTAAAATTGAAAAAGTGTCCTTAAACTTCTGGCCAGGCATGGTGGCTCACGCCTGTAATCCCAGCACTTTGGGAGGCCAAGGAGGGCAGATCACCTGAGGTCAGGAGTTCGAGACCAGCCTGGCCAACATGGTGAAACCCTGTCTCTCCTAAAAATGCAAGAGTAGCCAGGTGTGGTGACACATGCCTGTAATCCCAGCTACTCAGGAGGCTGAGGTAGGAGAATCACTTGAACCCGGGAGGCGGAGTTTGCAGTAAGCCAAGATCAAGCCGTTGCACTCCTGCCTAGGTGACAAGAGCAAAACTCCATCCCAAAAAATAAATAAATAAATAGTATCCTTTAACTTCATAAAAATTCAAATGTAATTTTCTCTTCTGAATTGAACTTTTTCTCTGATTGAGACATGTAATAGATTTTATTTAGGGAATTATGTTATTTTTCCTAGATGGCGATCAGCCTCCGTTTTCTGAGCCGAAATTCCCTACGGAGTGCTTCTTTCTCACCCTGCATGCTCACCACCTCTCTATTCTGCCTAGTTGCCGTCGCTATATCCGCAGACTCCGGGCTATCCGGGAGCTCAATAGGTATGTGCCACGATGCCATGTTCTGGGATTGCCTGTGTTACCACTTTCTCTCAGGGGCAAGCAGTTCCATTGTGAGCCATAGTTTTGAATGTTGGGGGAGGTATGTACGTCATACAGTGTTCTGTCTACCTCTCCCACCACATCCGTGTTCCTCAGTTGTCCAGAGTTCTTTACATGGTAAAGTGATCCAGACCTTGATTTCTGAGAGTTCTGAACCCTGGGTATTTCAGTCTGTTTATATTTACTACGGACTTCCATTAACTTTTCCCACTGGCCGTACATTACTAGGATGCACTCTAAATTTTAAAAGTTTAAAGGATCCCCTGGGTTTTAGACATACCTTTTCCTCCCTGGACTGTGAAAAAGTAACCGCAGGGCCAGGCGCGGTGACTCATGCCTGTAATCCCAGCACTTTGGGAGGCCGAGGCGGGTGGATCTTGAGGTCAGGAGTTCAAGACCAGCCTGGCGAAGATGGTAAAACCTCATCTCTACTAAAAATACAAAAATTAGCCAGGCGTGGTGGGTGGGTGCCTGTAATCCCCCCTACTCAAGAGGCTAAGGCAGAGAATTGCTTGAACCCAGGAGGCGGAGGTTGCAGTGAGCTGAGATCACATCACTGCACTCCAGCCTGGGCGACAGAGCAAGAGTTTGTCTCAAAGATAAAGAAAAAGGAAAAGTAAGCATGGTTTTCCTTGATAATCAAGATCATTTACTCCTGTCAACATGTAATTCTCTTTTTGGCTGTTCTGTGGCACGAGGAGTCCAAAATGGCCAGATAGTAGCCTAAATTCCCAATTCATTAGCACGATTGTTGTGTTTCTTAATCTAAACATTTTTTACTGTGTACTAACACCAACAAACAAACAAGTCACAAGAACACAGAAGCAAGTATTTTTGAGCGGGTCATCTGGAATAATAATGAAGCCACTTCTGCTTTTTGGTCTAGAACCTGTATAGTCTGGCTATGAGAGAAACTGAATCATGTTTCTATCTGTGTGTCTATCTTGCTTAAATCACTTACTAATTCTTTTTTTTTCAGATGGAGTCTCGCTCTTTCACCCAGGCTGGAGTGCGGTGGTGCAATCTCAGCTCACTGCAGCCACTGCCTCCCAGGTTCAAGTGATTCTCCTGCTTCAGCCTCCCAAATAGCTAGGATTACAGATGCGCACCACCACGCTCGGTTAATTTTTTGTATTTTTAGTAGAAACAGGGTTTTGCTATGTTGGCCAGGTTGGTCTCAAACTCCTGACCTCAGATGATCCGCTCACCCTGGCCTCCCAAAGTGCTGAGATTACACATGTGAGCCACCACCATGCCCAGCCTAATCACTTACTAATTCTAATCGTTACTCTGCAGATTCTTTATGATTTACTTTCTACACATAATCATGTCTATACATGATGACAATTTTATTTCTTAAACTTTTTTTTTCATGCATTAGTGCCTGGGCTATAATTTTTAGTACACTGTTGAATAGAAATAATCTTGAAATTTCCATATTGTTCCAGTTAGTGGAGGAAAGCTTTCTATATATCCTCAGTTACCAGATTAAGAAAATTTTCTAGGCTGGGCGTGGTGGCTCACGCCTGTAATCCAAGCACTTTGGAGGCCAAGGCAGGCAGATCACCTGAGGTCGGGAGTTCAAGACCAGCCTGACTAACATAGTGAAACCCCGTCTTTAAAAATAATAATAAAAGAAAAGAAAATTTTCTTTCATTTCTGTAGTTAATTCCCTTAGCACTAGTTGAATTTTTTAAAATGCTTTTGCAATATCCATTGAGGAGACTAGACTTTTTTCTCCTCTATTCTGTTAATGTGGTTGAATTATATTAGTTGGTTTTCTGTTATTAAACCAATCTTTTGCTCCTGGAGTAAACTTAACTTTAATGTTTTTATATCTGATTAGATATACAATTTGCTAATATTCTGTTTAGGATTTTTACATCTGTTCAAAAGAAAGCTGGACCTATAATTTTCATTTCTTATTAAGTGCATCTCAAATTTTGGTATTAAGGTTATGCTGCCTTAACTAGGGGCTAGGTGTGGTGGCTCATGCCTGTAATCCCAGCACTTTGGGAGGCTGAGGTGGATGGATCACCTGAGGTCAGGAGTTCGAGACCAACTTGGCCAACATGGTGAAATCCTATCTCTATTAAAAATACAAAAATTAGCCAGGCGTGGTGGGTCATGCCTGTAATCCCAGCTACTCAGGAGGCCGAGCAGGAGAATCACTTGAACCTAGGAGACAGATTTTTTAGTGAGCCAAGATGGAACCACTCACTACAGCCTGAATGAGAGAGTGAGACTTTGTCTCACCAAAAGCAAAAAAAAAAAAAAAAAAAAAGGAACTAGAGAATGTTCTCCTTTTTTTATGTTCCCTGGAAGAGTTTATTGTATAAGAATTATGTTGTTTCTTAGGCTGGGTGCGGTGGCTCACGCCTGTAATCCCAGCACTTTGGGAGGCCGAGGTGGGTGGATCATGAGGTCAAGAGATCGAGACCATCCTGGCCAACATGGTGAAACCCCGTCTCTACTAAAAATACAAAAATTAGGTGGGCATGGTGGCACGTGCCTGTAGTCCCAGCTACTCGGGGGGCTGAGGCAGGAGAATTGCTTGAACCCAGGAGGTGGAGGTTGCGGTGAGCCGAGATCGCGCCATTGCACTCCAGCCTGGGTAAGAAGAGCGAAACTCCGTCTCAAAAAAAAAAAAAAAAAAAAAAAATTATGTTGTTTCTTCCTTAAATGTCAGAAAAAATTTAGTGATGAAGTTGTCAGGGCTTGAGAGTTTTCTGTGTGGGGATATTTTTAATTACGGATTTAAGTCAGTTAACAGATACAGGACTATTTAGATTTTCATTCCATCTTGTGTCAGTTGTGTCAGTTTTTCTTTTTTTTTTTTGAGACGGAGTTTCGCTCTTGTTGCCCAGGCTGGAGTGCAATGGCGCGATCTCGGCTCACTGCAACCTCCGCCTCCTGGGTTCAAGCAATTCTCCTGCCTCAGCCTCCCGAGTAGCTGGGACTACAGGCACGTGCCACCATGCCCAGCTAATTTTTGTATTTTTAGTAGAGACGGGGTTTCACCATGT